>JAANDG010000392.1:0-139570 GCA_036852015.1 Pelodera strongyloides | reverse complement strand
CGATAGACATGCAGTGACATCTGTAGGTACATGGCCCTCCCGTACTATGTTATGTGCGTAGAGTATATTGATCCTAGCTAACCTATCTGTGAAGTAAAGAACATATCGACATTGATAGCAATCTCAAATTGAATGCAACCATTTTAGCATATGCTTTAAGGTAAGGTCATCTTTATGAGTAATGATGGGATATTTGTGCACTACTTTGCTAATGGTACTCAAAATAACAGGTTTAGGGTATTTGTTAGAGATAAGTTTATAAACGAATTGCGTAACCTTGGATTTGAAGAAATCTATAGTAGATGTGCATCGATTAATTCTGATTATCTCGCCAATAATACAACTAATTTTGATTTTGATACTAATATTACTGTCAAACTACAGGACGTGGCGTAAAATAAGAATAAAGGCGCTTAGGGCAACTACCGTACGATAGGTGTGTAGACTACGGTAGTATCGTTGTACTGTAAGATTTCGCTTGGTTTCGGAAACTACAATAGATCACAATTGCATCTGGCAGTGGGGGAGGGGGAACTGTACAGCGCATCTGGATACAGCGCATCTGGAATCACTACTGTAAGACGTGTATGCAGAACTACCTCCGAAGCGTACTATTCAATAAAAAGAAATTATCAACAACAAACCAAAAATGTGCCCTGTACTCTGTGTTCTCTCTCCAGTCGTCTAAATGGATCTCAACGCTTCCGGAAGCACCAATTCGAGCTGCTATACGGAGAAAACGCGGAGGAAATCACGTTCGATGATCTGAAACCAAAATACGGCTTGGAATTTATATTAGCAATGAAGAATTAGAGATTCCACTGTCTCGCTAAATTATTAAATGCAAATAGACCTCAAAACGATTAAATAAATAATTAAGTTAGAGGTTAAATTCTCCCTCGGGGTGCTTATGGGTAGTTCACCTCCCGCTGTGCACTTCTCGTTGTCTTTTAATGGCTACGGATGACTATGCTAGATTGCCGGTACAGGTGCGGTCCGTTGCTTACAGAGACTTTAATTTGGACACAGGAAAATGAAATAATTGCCGTAATCACAGAAAAACCGTCGTTACCTCGTCACCAAATGGTCGTTACCGAAAAAAACCATATGATGACTGGTGCTTCACTTGGTGACGAGCCGATGACGGGTTTCGATGAAACTTGGTCACGCGTTGGTCACCAAAGGTGCTGGCCCACAAAAAAACCCAAATGGGTGGACCCATTTACAATGTATGACTACGATACCTGATGTAATCCCCTTATTAGTGCCCTTCCTCGGCCCTCCGTTTGACCATCATTGCAATGAATTGCTCCTTGTTTTAATTACGAACGGCTGGATCACGACCAGTGGGTATCAGGTCCTTCAACCATCTGTAATTAGTTCACTTTGAGAAGCAGGAAAATGATTTTTCTCTTGGCACATACAACTTTCTCTGCTTTATTTTATTCTAAAACTAATTTACGATTAGGTGCATAGTTGATTGTGAATTCTTAAAGACAGCACACGGTAAAATTGAAGTGCCTTTGTTATGAATGTCTTATATCTGTCCCTTGCTTGGGTTGAATCGTTTATGTGCTTTAGAATGAAAGTTTGTTATCTGTACCACAAGGCCCACGCACGTCCCAAACTCAAACTAGAAAGTAGCAGCTCGCCTCCCTAGTGAGCTAACTAACCTCGCCAGCAACCTTGTGCGTGGTTTAGAAGGTGAGGTCCACCTCGTCGGTTATGTCGTTCTCTCTTATCCATAACATACTTTGTTGGACGGGATCAAAAGACTGTAGGTCTTCTAACAGCTCTGTTCTTCTACTACACGAAACAAAAATAAATCGCGCGTTTCCTGGAAGGCTGGCACCCAATCCCACGCAATAAGAAAAGTAACATGTTTCCTGATAGATTAGTCAATTCTTAGCAAATTCGATTAGCCAATTCGTTGTATTGTAGAGAGGAAAATAGTGGTGTTACTTAATAAATAACTATAAATATAAAAAAATCTTACTTGTTAATTGTTGTCCTAAAAAATCCTAAATTGTTAAATGCAAATCAAAACTATTAAATAAATAATTAAGTTAGAGGTTAAATGCTCCCTCGGGATGCTTATGGGTAGTTCACCTCCCTATGTGCAGTTCTCGTTGTTTAATGGCTACGGATGACTATGCTAGATTTCCGGTACAGGTGCCACCTTTTCAAGTGAATTCACAGCTCCCTCTGGGGTCCCACAGGGCTCAATTTTAGCGCCGCTACTCTTTTTACTCTATATATCCGACCTCCCGAAGGCAGTAAAAACTTCGCCGAGCATTTCAATAAGATGTTTTGCCGATGATTGTAAAGTATTTTGTCAATACAAAAGAGAAGATGCATCAGAGGCACATAAATTACTCCAAATCTCTTTAAACGCTCTATCAGATTTTTGCAATAATTGGCAAATTGAACTATCCGAATCAAAATGCAATGTATTATATCTCGGGAAAAATAACATGAAATCTGTCTACGAAGTTAAAAAAGAATGAAGTGCTCAAATGGTTTCCTTTTATCGAAATATGATGGTATTAAATTCCGAAAGACATGTTTTACAAAGCAAAAGCTTTTAATTGGAAGCAGTAAATCAGTATAAGACGATGAAGTCTGTAAAAATTTTGTATCGTAGTAAATAGTTGATTTTCATAGTGGGCATTCAATTTTTTTGCCGGCTTGCAAAATGACTTGTAAATTTGCGTGCCCACTATGGAAATCAACTATTTACTACGATCCAACATATTAATAGACTTCATAGTTTTATATTGATTTACTCCTTTGAGTTGCAGATACAGGAGGATTAATTTCCCCGTTCGAAACAAAAAGTTCAGAGTACCATATCCTTACTTAACTATTCTCAGGTATTATTTTTGTTTTCGTTATTCTCTTTCAGCCCCACTTATAGTAGAGTACTTCTCTATTGTTCGTTTTATTTGTACTCCACAGCTTATACTTATTTGTACTTATTTGTACTGTCGTCCTCCGGGATGACGATGTCCTTATGGCATCTACACCTTGTCGTCCTCCGGGATGACGATGTCCTTGTGGCATCTACACCTTGTCGTCCTCCGGGATGACGATGTCCTCGTGGCATCTACACCTTGTCGTCCTCCGGGATGACGATGTCCTCGTGGCATCTACACCTTGTCGTCCCCCGGGATGACGATGTCCTTGTGGCATCTACACCTTGTCGTCCTCCGGGATGACGATGTCCTCGTGGCATCTACACCTTGTCGTCCCCCGGGATGACGATGTCCTTGTGGCATCTACACCTTGTCGTCCTCCGGGATGACGATGTCCTTGTGGCATCTACACCTTGTCGTCCTCCGGGATGACGATGTCCTTGTGGCATCTACACCTTGTCGTCCTCCGGGATGACGATGTCCTTGCGGCATCTACACCTTGTCGTCCCCCGGGATGACTATGTCCTCGTGGCATCTACACCTTGTCGTCCTCCGGGATGACGATGTCCTTGTGGCATCTACACCTTGTCGTCCTCCGGGATGACGATGTCCTCGTGGCATCTACACCTTGTCGTCCTCCGGGATGACGATGTCCTTGTGGCATCTACACCTTGTCGTCCTCCGGGATGACGATGTCCTCGTGGCATCTACACCTTGTCGTCCTCCGGGATGACGATGTCCTTGTGGCATCTACACCTTGTCGTCCTCCGGGATGACGATGTCCTCGTGGCATCTACACCTTGTCGTCCCCCGGGATGACGATGTCCTTGTGGCATCTACACCTTGTCGTCCTCCGGGATGACGATGTCCTCGTGGCATCTACACCTTGTCGTCCCCCGGGATGACGATGTCCTTGTGGCATCTACACCTTGTCGTCCTCCGGGATGACGATGTCCTTGTGGCATCTACACCTTGTCGTCCTCCGGGATGACGATGTCCTTGTGGCATCTACACCCTTTCGTCCTCCGGGATGTGTCCGGGATGACCTTGTCGTCCCCCGGGATGACTATGTCCTCGTGGCATCTACACCTTGTCGTCCTCCGGGATGACGATGTCCTTGCGGCATCTACACCTTGTCGTCCCCCGGGATGACTATGTCCTCGTGGCATCTACACCTTGTCGTCCTCCGGGATGACGATGTCCTTAGTGGACATATTTTTACTCCTTTGCATATCCTTCGGGATATCATTGTCTTTTAATTCAAGTTATTAATATTGATTTCCTAATAGATTATTTGTTCATATTGTATCCAATTTTCAATTTATTTCATTACATGTTTCATATATTCAAAATGTTTCATTGAATTATTATCACAGTTGTTATTCCATTTCAATTTACCTATACTTCATTTACAACTTTTGTAATTCCATATTTTTCTCAGACCTTTTTCCTACCAGACCGGCATATACCCCACTAAAGTCATTGTCCTTTTTTTCATATACCCCCTAATTTTTTTTCAATTCTTACTGTATTACACTTACTCTTCCTTTAAATGTCATATCCCTACATTTACATATTGTTATTACTTATTTTCTTCAAATTTCATTCCCTTAAACGTAATACCTGTGGCGTGACCTAAGACGTAGCTCTAGGTCTTACAGTATTTACTACAAACTTAGTAATTAATTTAAATAATAGTATGAAGCTTTAATTTTGTTTGGATACGTTATTGGCTATCAGTCTTGCTTCACCCGGTACTATGAGGGCTAGTGGACTATCAGTTTTACCTTATTTTTCTAAAAATAAACATTACTACCACATTCCTTGTAGGAACCCCCTTCATAGTAATGCTAGTAAATATGGGAGTGGCATGAAGGTACGGTTCCCGAGGACCCTCGTACCAACGTGGCAGAGGTTTTTTTAATCTCTACTTCGCCATGTCAGGTTCCGAGAAGAGTCGATGTGTCCTCCCGACTAGCTTACTCCTAAGGTCGAGGGCGGCCGAACGGAGGAATGTTAACAAATCAGAATACTATTGTCTCAACAAATTTACTTCCCAAAAGCTTGGTCGTAATCTTATAATAACCTCTTTGGAAGGTACTAAAGAAGATGGAACTAAATGTAACAACATTCGTTGTAGAATATGTCCCATTATTTCATTTGAAGGTATTGTTTATAGCAGTTCCACTAAGTATTCTAGTTACACTTACTGTACTAAGAATTCCAATTGCGAAAGCAAGGGAATTATATACTGTATTTCTTGTGGTAAATGCGGTATTCAATACGTTGGTGAATCTAAGCGTACTCTTAAGGCCCGATTTAGTCAACACCGATATAATATAAAGAAAGAGTCTAAAACAGCAATTTTGTATAAGCACTTTGCTGACTGTCAATCGGGATGTCAAGATAAAACATTCTCAATTCACATTCTGGACAGCCTTTCTGAAAACCACGATACAAGTATTCGTAGAAATAAAGAATTATTTTGGATTAAACTTTTGAATACGGCTCATCCTTATGGGCTCAATGATCAAATTAAGGGTTATGGACTGATCAGTGATAATGACAGAATCAGCCTTGGTAACAAAAACATGCCCTATTTTTCTCTCAAGGTAATTAGACCCCCAAAAAACCGAGGTAAAAGAAATAAACGTATTAAAAATTCTACTCAATTTACAATTCCTGATTTGTCCAAGCCTATAGACTATAAGGAAATTACTAAACTAAGTAACACTCTACCGTTAAAGATTAAAAAATATCTTATCAATAAATATTTTTCAGCTGAATGTAGTAAACAAAGTAAACTAAATATTGAAGCACTTTGTGGTAAGATCAGCATGTCCCAAGATCATTCCCGATACAGTCAACCCCCTAAAAACCAGATTTTTACCGTTACTATTCCATATATCGAATACATAAATGAAAAATGCAACTTACAATATAAAATAAAAACAGCAATTAAACGTCTTTTTTAAATCAATAATATCCCTCTTTCTCTTCTACCTAAGATTGCGTTCAGTGGCCGTATGCACGAACGACCGGGGACCTCCCAGCCGGGAGGCACCCGCTAGAGACGTCCCCACCCGGTATATGGCTCCCGGTATGCACGAAACTCCGGGTGCGGGAAGCTTGCGCACTTTTGGATTTTATTAATTTATACTCGATTTTGGTGTAAAATTTAGATTTTTTTTCGGTAAAAGGAATAAAAGGAGGAAAGGAAAGATAATATTCCATAATTATACAAAGTTTACTCTTGTCTACATAGTTTGGGTTTCTCTTTTGTTTTTTTTATGGAAAGAACAACAGTTATGTGGTAAAAACCACACCACATATACATGTTGCGGTGCTAATGAATTTAATAGTATTTCTTATAAATTTAAGGAGGTTTGAGTGGGTTGGTTTTGCGTGTTAAACCCGTTGTTTTCGAATGATTGTTTTAAATACTATCAATGTGGAGAAAAAAAATTAATCACCTCGTAAACACATCGTATGACAGCAAAGCGTTTGTTTCTTAACTGTTTTAAGTTCCCAGCTAACATAAATGAGCTTACTAAGTAAAAATATGGAATATTTCAACAAAGAATCCGTTATAATAGTTGCATACCCGGCCATTTTGTCCGGGTACGAAATCGCCCCCGCGGGAGCCTCCGGGGACTTCCCAGAGTTTCGTGCATACCGGGAGACGGCTCTTTAACGGGGACCTCCCACTGGGGGCCTCTGGGAGGCTCCCAGTGCGTTCGTGCATACGGCCACTGATATCAATATAATACACCCCTTGGTCCCTCTCTTTTCAACTATAAGGCATTTGTCTCCACAGGCAGTATATCGAAGAATTATCAGTGCAATTGTCTTAAATACCTGCAGTATTGTTCCGCAAAAGAAATAATTACTCATGATGGTTCTCAACATATTATTACCGGTAATAGTGAAATATTCAAAGAATTTTATCCTAAAGCTTCTGAGCTTTTAGGCAAAGGTACAAAATTTAGGGAACCTTTCAGAAAGGAAAAAATTCAAAGTCTACTAAAAGTTTCTATGGATAACTTGACTACCAGTCTTTCCAGACATTTACAAAAGCAAACATAATCGCACCTGATTACTCTTTCCTATATAACCAAGCTACTAACTACAAACTTAAATTTAATAGTGCAAATAATTGTCAAATAGCACATGAGCTCCGTAAGCTTAAACAATACTTTATATTAACATGCGTAGATAAGGCCTCTGCAAATTTCTGTTTTTCATGTCCAATCCTGTATTCATTTCATATCTTTAAAGAATTAGGTATCACACAAGTTACTAATGATAACGCACGTGTTGCAGAAATTCGCGATAATGACACGTATCAACCTTACACTATTGAACCCCCTGAAGCTATTGTATCACGCCATATCCAATATTGTAAGATCTTAGGTATTGAATGCTCTGATAGTGATTCGAATCTTCCAATTATATATGGCATACCCAAATTACATAAACCCACAGTAAAAATGCGATTCATAACAGCAGCCAAAAACAGCTCACTTAAAACTCTTTCCGTAATGCTTCAAAAAGCTTTAAAACATTTCAAAACGCATTTTCGAAACTATTGTAAGGCTGCAGGAAACTGGAATGAAAATAAGTTGCGTTATTTTTCGATCGATAATTCTCTTTCTGTGACCTGCACCGCGAGTCTCAACAAATATCAAAACGTAAAGATTATGGATTTTACTAGTTTATTCACTAATTTACCACATAACTGTGTTCTCGATAACATCTTCCATCTTATTGATATTTGTTTTAAAAATGCTAATAAAGATTATCTTAATATTGGGTACTAAATGCTTTTATTCTGACACTTACGGTACAAATTGCTACTCCAAAAGTGAACTCATTAACGTTATTAGCTATATTGTTAAAAACAGCTTTCTGATTTTTCGTAATAAGGTATTTCACCAAATTAAAGGTGTACCACAAGGAGGGAATGCTTCTCCTTTACTAGCAGATTTGACTCTCTCTATGATTGAGTTCAAGTATCTTAAAATACCCGCTAATGTTCAAATCTCCTTTAAAACCGATATTAAAGGGTACATGGACGATATTGCCATTTTCTATAATGATCATAATATTCTTTCCGCGGTGTGTAATATATATCCCAACTCCTTAACTTTAGAACCCGCCAATACCTCCACAAAAGAAGCAGCTTTCCTCGATTTATACTTAAAAAGAACTAACGATATATGGACCGTTAATATGTATAATAAGACAGACGATTACACCTTCGATGTTATTCGGTTTCCTATGTTTGACAGTAATATTAGTATCAAAATCAAAATTAGTTGTATTATTGGCGAGATAATCAGAATTAATCGATGCACATCTACTATAGATTTCTTCAAATCCAAGGTTACGCAATTCGTTTATAAACTTATCTCTAACAAATACCCTAAACCTGTTATTTTGAGTACCATTAGCAAAGTAGTGCACAAATATCCCATCATTACTCATAAAGATGACCTTACCTTAAAGCATATGCTAAAATGGTTGCATTCAATTTGAGATTGCTATCAATGTCGATATGTTCTTTACTTCACAGATAGGTTAGCTAGGATCAATATACTCTACGCACATAACATAGTACGGGAGGGCCATGTACCTACAGATGTCACTGCATGTCTATCGCTCTCTTCTGTCTCGCACTCTATAATACTAGCACTATCAAATACTATGATCTTTGTTTCCGAGTATTTTCCGCCAATTCTCCGAGCTCGGCCCGCCGAAAAACCAGCAAGTTTTTTAGTATTTTCCTACTAGGTTTTTACGCGGGCCGAGCTCGGAGAATTGGCGGAAAATACTCGGAAACACTCTCTCGTCGCGGAGGGCGCAGACAACGATACACCTCCCACAGCACGCCGCACCGCGGCAAAAAACCGCCGCCTATACAAAAAAAAATAATAATAACGAATAATAACACAAAAGCAAATAATAATGTTTATTTTAATATTAACAAAACAACAAAAAAAGTAACCGCGGCAAAATAGGAAAGAGGCGCTGATGAATGCTCTATGTCTATTTTAATACTATTTTAGAAGGCAAAAACAAATATAGGACTAAATAAATACGCAAGGTTCAAGATCATGCAAAAGGAATGCCTCGAAAAAACCTCTACGGGACTACATAAACACTTATGATAACCAAATTTAAGTCATAACAGGGTTGTAAAAATCAATTCTTCTGTTTAACCCTTAAAAAACACTTCTGTTTGACCTTGTGCAAATCCCGAGCTCGGCCCGCCGATTTCCCGAGCTGGGCCCGAGAACCTCAAAGTTTCCGAGCTTTTTCCGAGAATCTTCTCGGAGAATACTCGGGAAATAGGCGGAAAATCCTCGGAAAGGCCTAGTTTCTCGGAAAATGCTCGGGATTCATTAACGGAGGCTTAGCAAAGACTTACAATTACAATGCCATTCATACCATTTCTTCTAAGTATTCTAATTTTATTCTTATTTACCATTATTCTAAATTCTAAAATAGCACTCTAGTATAATTTCACTATATTATTTATCAGAAATTAGTGTACAATTTCTACTTTATATTAATTTAGTTAAAATTTCAATTGCGGCATCACACTGATGATGGCCCCTCCGCAATTGTAAATCCCTTCTGTGCTTAGGGGCCGAAACGGGTTGTCAAGCTCGAGCTTGATATTGAATTTTATTACTTCAGTTTATTTATATATTTATTATCATATTTTTTTTTGTTTTTTTTTTGTTTCTAATATAGTTCTCATATTATTATCCATTTATTGTTTCTTTGATTTATTCCAAGTAAAAGCTTTTGCTTTGTAAAGTATGTCTTTCGGAATTTAATACCATCATATTTCGATAAAAGGAAACCATTTGAGCACTTCATTCTCGTGAGCCTCCTCTTTTAACTTATCAATTAAAACCTGGCCATAAAACTGATTCTCATAAATGTGACTTTGATATACATATACCTTTCGGTGAATCTCACTCACCATACCATCTACAAATCGTAACTATTTCTTCAAAAAAAATCAATAAATACCTTTTTCCAAAATAACTCTATTTCTTATACGTTCTTACCATGTGTACGATTTTTAACTAATTACAGTATCCCACTTGGTCCTAAATTGTTCAACTATAATGGGGTTTGCAAGTATGCCAAAAACCGCGAGTTTTCCTTGCAAGTATCAATTCGCAAAATCGTGTGCTTTTTACACAACTTTACCGTAACTTTGACACATCCACACTATAGAAAATCCGCCATCAAAGAAATTTTTTGTTGAACAATTGGTCCCGTGGCGATCGGTCGTAAAAACTGCCTGTAGATATGTTCGTGTAGTGCCAAGATACGGTAAATTTTTCGATACTTGCAAGGAAAATCGGGCATACTTGCAAACCCCATAAATCTATCGTTTCTTCATACGATTCGTCTAATATTAGATGTAATTGCTCTAAATTTATTATTTATTGTAAACCTAAAGAATTAATTGCTTATGGAAACAATCTGCATATTATCTCAGGTAACAGCGAAATATTTAAAAATGAATATCCTAATGCTTCAGTTCTGTTGTCTAAAGGCACAAAATTCAGGTGTCCGTTCAGTCCCTCTATGTTTAAAGAAAACCTACAGTCAAGCATTAAAGAACTTTAAAAAAAACTTACTTCTCATTTTACTAAAAATCAAATTTCGATTACAAATATGAATTTCAATACATTGCTCCAGGAACTTAACTCTTTTGAATATTGTCATTCTTCTTCAAGATTTAAAGATCATTTTAAAGAAATTTGTTCTATACAAAATATGTTTGTCATCACCTGTGTCGATAAAGCTTCAACCAACTTTTGTTACTCATGCCCCATCTTATATCAAAGTTTCCTTCACAATGAGCTCGGAATAGGTAACTACTCTAACCCAAATCATATTTCTGGTAACGAAACTTACGCGCCTTATCTATTAGAATCTAAAAATAACATAATACTAAGACATGTTAACTATGTTAAGCTTTTAAAAATTCAAATGCAAGCAAATCGAATTCACTACAACAAATTTATGCAATACCAAAATTACATAAAACTACCGTTAAAATGAGATTTATCATAGCTGCTAAAAATAGCTCACTTAAAGATTCCTCTATCTTACTTCAAAAAATACTGAAACATTTCCGAAAGCATCTATCTAATTACTGTAAAGTCTCTAACAATCACAATATCCATAAATCTTACTTCGTTTCAATAGATAACTCGATGTGCATTTCCGAAAATCCCCGTATACACAAATTTAACAAATTAGGAGTTATGGACTTTAGCAGCTTATTCACTAACCTTCCTCACACCTGCAACTCATAGACTTATGGTTCAAAAACTCTGGTAAATCTTATATTAATGTAGGTTACAAAAAAAAGTTTTTATACGGATATTCTCTCTAATAAGTTGAAGTTAAACACTTGGTTAAATACATAATCAGTAATAGCTATCTAATTTTCAATAATACTATTTCCTGCCACAGGTGGTAATGCATCACCACTCCTTGCAGACCTAACTCTTTCTATGATAGGATTTGACGTTCTCAAAAACATTGCTAATTCCACTACACTTTACAATGCTCTTATATTCCGTTACATGGATGACATTGCTATATTCTTCAACGACTTTACACACTTCGATACTCTCGTCAGAATGTATCCAGACTCTTTAACATTAGTACCAGCCAATGTTGATTACAACAAGATTACAACAAGATTACCATGAAAACATTTTCAAACTAATACATGGTAGAACCTCGCACTCATTTTACTCCTATTCAAATTATTTGGTAACAGCCGTTCGAAGAGCACTACGGGCTCTTCTCCGACTGGAGGAATCGGCCTTCGGCCGATTGTTTCCCTATTAAAAAAAGAGTTGCTACGATGTAAAAAGTTAACTCTTTGTCTTTCTCCTCCGTGCCACTTACATTCACACGTCTCTGATTGTGGAAACGTATAATAATAAGTTTGGATCTCCACTCGTCTGACGCTCCCATGCAAATTTGCCATGGAAGGTGCTGTATATAGGGAGGGGATTATCCTTACGATAAGCTAGCATAGCTTAACAGGCAGAGCGTTGGACTATGAATCGAGAGGTTGTGCGCTGCTGTGGGTTCGAATCTCGCAAGCGGCAAAGTGCTCTTTCGGCAGCGAAAATTTTCTTTATGAAAGGATTTCGTTTCGTGCATACAAACAAAAGACCAAGTAAACTCTTCTCCTTTATATAATAAGATTTCGTTTCGTGCATACAAACAAAAGACCAAGTAAACTCTTCTCCTTTATATAATAAGATATCGATATCTTATTATATAAAGTTGGGAGCTTTGTTTGTTTGTTTGTTTGTTTGATTGATTGATTGTATGTTTGGATGACGCTCAGGAATTAGGATTGGTTCATGTTCCCATGCACTGAGACATCTCACATCCCGAGCGCCCCTCTCACAAAAGTCCAAAAAAAGGCTGCATATACGGAATGTGTTTGGTATATCGTTGGGGCACGTCCGCGGCGCTCAAAGTACTTCGATTAAAATACAAAGAACATGCAGATCTAGAGCAACAAAAGAAGCAATAAAGCGAGGATTTTAGCATATGCTAATTTTTTGAATCACTTTTGAATGCACGTTTCACGTATGTATGAAATAAAAATGTACTAGAAGGTCGCCTCAGGCGGCGCATCCGTCTGGTACCTTAATAATTGTATTCCTGTCTACATACGTCCGATCCCGTATATTCAGGTTAGTCTCTTATGTACTTTTATTTTCGTTCCCCTTTCAGGTATATTCCGTTGGGACCGTCAAGGTTAGTTTCTTACTTTCCTTTTCATTATTTATATTATAATTACAATCATATTTATTATACACTTTACAATCTGTACCTTTTATTTCTTTCGTACATTCTCTCTTACGTTTTTCCACTAGCATTCCTCTTCATATAAGCCTGTGGTCATCGTACTGATGAGACCCAACCCAGGCAAAATCCTCGTATTCGATTTGGCTCGAAACGGGGTGTCATGCTTTCTCATGACGGTATACACATTACATCCTTTGGTACGCCTAAACGTTGGTCGGATTTAGTGTGTCCCCCTCGGGAACAAGTCGCCACGAATTCTGCCTTAAGGTAAATAAAAAAACTTATGATTGAGGTCCCACTAGTAGATTTGGGATAAAGTACAGGGAGGGACTCACATTAAAATGTTGGTGTTCTTTCCAGGATGTCACACACACAAATTTTTATTTAAAATGTATACGTTGGGGTAAATATGGCGAGTCACAATTTGAATACAAGTATGAAAATTGTATAAGCAAAGAAATTTGAAAAGAAAAAAGCGAATATAAAAACAGGGAAGAAGTCTGGACTTATTAGCCTTATGGTTAATTACTGCTACTTACGAATAGCTAACTAATTCCTTGAGTAATTATGAACTAGTATAAAGCATGGACTTATACACACTAGTGTTCTCACATCACCGTAATCTACTACACTAGCTTAGTCTGTATTGAATGTAATATAAAATGATCGTATTGGAATGTGAAAATAGATGAACCAATAGTTAAGGTTAACAAGAAACATAAAATCTATAATCGTATTGGAATGTGAAAATAGATGAACCAATAGTTAAGGTTAACAAGAAACATAAAATCTATAATCGTCAGATCAAGGATTCTGCTTTTCAACAAGTTGATAATAAAGACCACGACGAGACAGCAGGGACTGGTGTGATCCCTAAAAAACAGTGAATGTATGAGCTTTTCCATGTAATGTAAGATCTTTTCCATTTAAAGGCATAGGTTCACCTCGAATTGCACCTTTTTTATAATTTATGTTGATAGTATGACCTATGACGGTCAAAATACGAAAATCGCAGTAAATTTCCTTTGCTCCCGGTAGTAGGAGAGCTTGCTCAAAAAAAGCTAAACTACCTCGAATCTATAAAACAATTGGAGTACCGCAGCCATGGTATGTGGGAAATAGCGCAGCCGGGCTGGAGACGCTAGAAAATACAGGCCCTTTTATCATCTCTGTCTATCGCAACAATATCTGCACCTCCAGTCCTCCTGCGCTATTTCCCACATACCATGGCTGCGGTACCCCAATTGATTTATAGATTCGAGGTAGTTTAGCTTTTTTTGAGCAAGCTCTCCTACTACGGGGAGCAAAGGAAATTTACTGCAATTTTCGCATTTTGACCGTCATAGGTCATACTATCAACATAAATTATAAAAAAGGTGCAATTCGAGGTGAACCTATCCCTTTAAGGGGTGCCGGTAACGGCTCTTTCATAATGTTTCGACGGTACCTGCTCGAGAACTGTTCCGTTGTGGAAAACAACAATGATATCAGCGTTTTGTATAGTGGAAAGACGATGAGCAATTACAAGGCAAGTACGGCCCACACGCGCTTGATCTAGTGATTGTTGAACAATCTGAAAATTGTATGCATGAAATAAAATGTCAAAAAATAGACGATGAGAGCGGAATCAAAACGGGCCAAACAAAATAAACATTATGGTCGCAAACAAATTAGGGTCTATCTACATACAAATGTCAATTCAAGTGCAAATTCAATGTCTAGAAAATGCAATGTCTAAGACAAAGGATTTCGGTTCTGGGTGATCCATTATGATTGGTAAAGTGAAGCATAAATTTTCTATGGAAATGATAGGCACAAGCTTAATTCCCACCTTTTCGCTCTCCGAGTCAAGCGCACTGGTCGCTTCATCTAGCAGAAGAATCTTAGGATCTCTGACTATGGCCCTCGCAATGGCAATTCGTTGTTTCTGACCACCGGATAGACGGCCTCCCCTCTGTCCGACAAGAGTGTCGTACCCCTTGAGGCATTTTTTTTGTTTATTTTATTTTCAAGAATATATAAAAATAAAATGCACTATACATATTGTAGAAAAATCTAATATTTATGTGAAAACTTCTGTCTACAATTTGATTTTTTTTTGCTGTGGGAGAAGGAAATACAGCATCTTGTCTTTATTATTTTGATATCTTTCAGGAAGGTGCATGAAATCAATGTAATTTCCGACATCTAAAAAAGTAGGATGGAGGGATAAACTGAGAAAAAGAGGTCAAGGCATAACCATATAATTATTGATTAAATAGTTACCGTTAGGTAAGTTAATTTTTTTGTTTACCTCTGGCATGTTCTCCACAAAACCGTGTATATTTGCCAGGCGTGCGGCTTCGAGTACTTTCTCATCGGAAATATCTTCAAGACCGTATGTGATGTTATCCCTAGAAAAATATGATTTTATATTAGAATATATTTGCTCATTATTATGTTTGGGTAACGAAAGCCACTTACTGCAGTTCAACAGTCATTTCACTTCTAACACATAATAACTGACTTTACCTAATTCAATTAAGATATTATGTTTCACATTTTAGTCATATAATCTAATAAACCAATACATAACACATAACACACATAATTAATTGCTCACGTAGTAATAATATAATTTCAACAACTTACACTACAAACTATAAATGCAATTGTAAATAACATTCTCAGGAAAGTGGAAACCCCGATATGGCACCGATTATTTTGGAAAAAAAACTGATATGGCCCCGATCAAACCCGCAAAAAGCCCGATCACAGATAATCGGGGCCATATCGGGAACAGTTCCCAATATAGCCCCGATTTAAAAAAAAACCCGATATGACCCCGATAATTTCCAAAAACCCCGATATGGTCCCGATTATTTTCCAGAAACCCCCGATATGGTCCCGATTATTTTCCAGAAAACCCCGATATTGCCCCGATCAAGGCCGGATTTTTTGTGGGACTTGATCGGGGCCATATCGGGTTTTTTGAAGAACAATTATGCAATAGCAATTGCAAGCAACATAAAAATCGAACACACACAACACACATATCAATCGGCGCACAATCTTTTACAGACCTATTACACTTCCTTTTAAATAATTATTTGACTCTTCGTAATTTTGTCTCTCAAACATTTCTATATTCGCTTGTTTGCACTGGTCATTCGCTTGTGTGCTGTGCACTGGCCGCGTGCGGTTGCACTCTTCACGTCTCTCGCCAAAAATGTCCAAAAGTATTAGTCCTACTACCACACCTATTTTCCGATATTTTTGCGACGCAATATTCGCTAGATTATTAATCCACTATCACCGACTTATTCTCTGGACTGAAGACCTATGTTCGAGAAGAAATCAGAAATGTTCGAGAAGCTTTCCGCCTTACGAGCGCATTACGAGCGCATTGTGTAGCGCTTGTTGGGCAGACGCAGCAAGCCGTCTTGGCGCAACAGGTAGAGCGTTCGACTCGGAAGTGGAAGGTCGCTGGTTCAAATCCGTCCAGCGTCGAAAATTTTGTACGCTGTGTTTAAATGTCGAAGAAATTTTATGAACGGGTTTCGTTGTGGACGTAATCGCAAATAAATTCACCCGGCCACAAACTCTTCTCCTTTATGGGGTTTGCAAGTATGCCAAAAACCGCGAGTTTTCCTTGCAAGTATCAATTCGCAAAATCGTGTGCTTTTTACACACTTTTACCGTAATTTTGACACATCCGCACTATAGAAAATCCGCCATCTAAGACATTTTTTGTTGAACAATTGATCCCGTGGCGATCGGTCGTAAAAACTGCCTGTAGATATGCTCGTGTAGTGCCAAGATACGGTAAATTTTTCGATACTTGCAAGGAAAATCGGGCATACTTGCAAACCCCATTATATAATAAGATAACAATATAAACGCATCGCCCTTTCCCTACATACTAAATATACTGTGGTCGTATACCTGACACTGAGATTGAAGAGTGTGGGTTCCTGACCAACAATTGCCACGTGGTTTCTAAGATGTCGGATGTTCATTTCGCGAACGTCGTTTCCATCGACTGACTGTAATATTTAATGAAAACTAGCAGAAATTTCCCTTGAAGCGTTCTTGAGTTTTTCCTATGTGCCCCGTCGTCTTGCTAATCCAAAAACAGTAAATAAACAGTGTCTTATTCTGTCTTTGAATCAGTGAATCCTTCAAATTTAAACCTTAATCTGAGACATACAACAATTCCAGAAGTTGGGTCATAATAGCGTTCCGCCAACTGTACCAAGGTCGACTTTCCCGACCCACTTGGTCCGACGAGAGCAACCGTTTGTCCGAAGTTTGCCTAAATACTTTAAATGAGGGCTATAACACAAAAGGCAGCTCTCCATTTGTGTTGGATGTGGTTTGCTTTATATATGGTGCAGGTGCTCTGGGCATGAAGTTAATGAAGGGTTCCGGTTTTTCGATTTCAGAAAGGATACTGCATCGCCCAACAATATAGTGCTACATATGAACATATAGCAGTTTGCCGCACACCGAAATGTGAACGAAGAGTTCGTCGCACACAAACCGTCTTTTCTGACGGCCGTCTGTGAAAAGGCACCCGTGCAAGATAATCTATATTTTTTAATCATAAAAGTGATCAACCTTATTTATCGCTTACTTTTACGTTGGAGTCCCTTAAAATGAGTTCCTTCTTTCTCTGCGGATAAGAGAAGAAAATATGTTTGAATTCCAAGTTGCCGGTAATTTCCTGCAAAAAACGTTACTTGAAACAAGGCCTTCGTACGAACTTTATAAACATGATGAGCTACCGTAGCCACAGAGAACAATTGGGGCAATTACCTGGGAATCGAGGACAATTGTAATCAAGTCGTGTGGCATAAAATAGTGATTATCACGTACTCACTCTGCTTCAGTTTCTTACTCGCGACTGGTCGACTGATGCTCTACTCACCCTTTTTCCTTTGGATCCAGTTGATGTTACGTTACTAATACATTCGGTCCGCTTACTCTACCCTGGCGACCCATACTCAGGCTATCCCTATTGATTATTGATCTCACTGGTACGCAAATGAAAAATTTGCTGATCTATGGGATCTTCCTCTTTGATGTCAAGTGCCGAGAGGTTCCCATTCAAGAAGGATTTACCCACTGATCTCCATTGCACATGTTTTCTGAAGAAACCCGTTGTATTGCTTACCCATGTGTTGATTGATAGATTGCTTGCCAGTGATGAATATTCTATTGTTGTTTCAATGTTTGGGCAGGGTGGCACCCGTAAAAAATGGAGACTACCCAGAACACTATTATTTCGCAGGCTCCACTGAATCAACAATATTTCAGACGCTTTCTCACTCTCTTCCTCGTTCTCTATAGTTAACAAGTCATGTCTTCGCCCATTACGTTCTAAATTTTCTCTCTCTCTCTCTCTCTCGCTCTCTACTACCATTCTCATTTTCTCTACCTCCATCTTATTTTTCTCTGATTCGTCTGTGCATTTGTTCTTGTGAGTCTTGCGATTGTGCCTGTTTCTCACAGGGAGATTGCAATGGGGGTGATTAATTTATGTAATTCTGCGTGTGCAATTCTTGACTATTAATATTAATTGTAAGTAGATCTCGATGTCCCTATTCCTTTCGGCATATTTCAGAAGAACAGACATTATGTAATATGACAAAGAAAGGAAGCGCACGGGTTCAGTTCCTTGTCCGCTCATTCCATCAATGAGAGGAACTTCGGCCATGGTTCTGAACATAGCTCCGGCAGATATGCGGGCCCTTATATACTCTGGCCAATAGGTCGCCGCGGCCATCACCGACACTGACGCCATGTTAAGTGCCTCGATTACCCTGCAATACAACTAGTAGTCGATCATAAAAAAAATTGTTACGGTTATAATAATAAAAAAATGTTACGTACAAATACAACCCATACGGAAAACTATATGCCATGTAAAATTTTGTCTTAAAAACATTAATTGTGATAGTGTAACTATGGGAATACTGCTCTCCTGGGGAGCTCGCCTCACGATCGCAATGAATACTCACTGGAAAACTACAAACGGTGATGCCCAGTAGTGTTTTATCAGCCACATTCCAAAAGCATACGCAATCGAGAAGTTAACGTTGACGAATGCCGCCGATAGAGCGTAGTTCAGCGCTTCCCACATGCCTAAATGCCATTGTTACAACCATTAATGTTTTCTTATTAGATCCATTAACGAACGTGGTCAATGGACTGGCAGATGCCGTTTGCTGCTGAGAAAATCAACGTTCTTCATCTCGGACAGACCGATCCCGGACGCAACTGCTATATTGAACGTCAGAGGATCAAGCCGGTGGATCAGGTAAGAGATTTAAGTGTTTATGTCTATAACAAGTTGACTTTCGCTCACCATATTAAAGGGTCAGGCCGGCCCATTTCAAGTTTCATCTATTTTTGATGATTCCATCTGCTTCTCCATGTCAAATATAGTAGGATACGATATTTTACTAATTTTCAAGTGAAAAATTCACGCAGTAAAATTCACGCAATTTACCATAGCCAGTCATACCCAACTATCTATCGCAGTTGTCACGCCCCTTCGCGCTAATTGGGCAATATGCTCTACTATATTTGGCATGGAGAATCAGATAGAATCATCAAAAATAGGGGTCATTTGAAATGGGCCTGACCCTTTAATGTCAAAACTGCTCTAGTACCATATTAATGTCAAAGCCGCTCTAGTACAGAAAAGTCCGCACTCTTTTCTGCACAGTGTATGCATTTTTCAAATTTAATTTTCAAAAAATGGTCCCGTTCATGTACGTTATTTAAATATGTTACTATTGCGCTGCATTTAAGGTAAGATAATTTACACGAGTTCTTGATTAGTACACGCCGACGGTAGAACTTTTTGGTTATACACGAAGAAGGTAGAATTGTGGAGTAATAATACCCCAATACAAAATATAATTCCACATGGTAAAATGCTACCCCCCATACTTTTTGTGAATGATACCCCAAATGAAAAATAGTACCCCCACCTGAAGAATACTACCCCGCGTTTTGCTTCAGTTGTCACCTTCTTTGTTAGTCTTCTTAAAACGTAATTAACATGACTACCCCATTCTCATTATTAACCCCAGTGAGGTAGCCACGTTCACTTCCTTTTAACATGACTACCCCAAATGCTAATGGGGTAGTCATGTTAAATTCCTTTTAACATAACTACCCCAGTTGTTCATTATTGATTATATTGGGGTAGTCATGATAATTTAACATTCCTAGTCATGTTAAATTCCTTTTAACATAACTGCCCCAGTTTTCTATTAAAAAAAGTGACTGGGGTAGTATTCTGTCAAAACCTGTCAAAAGGAGGTAGTATTTTAAAAAAGGGGTTGTAAACTACAAGCGGTGGGGAAGTAATGTTAAAGATTACCTAGTGGTGAAACATAGGTACCCCAAAGCAAGAATACTACCCCATTTTTAGAAAATTCCTACCCGTTTAGGAAGTTTACTACCCCATAGCTAGGGGAGGTGAACTAATACTGAACTCCCTGTTTTGGGGTAGTATTCTACGATGCTAAGAAAACTACCCCTTTGTTGTGGGGAGTCATATTCCCATTTTGGGTAGTCAACTACCACGGGGTAGTATTCTTCAATTTTACCCTGTAAATTGATTATTTAAATATGTTAATATTACGCTGCATTTAAGGTAAGATAATTTACAGGATTTAAAGGAGGAGGTTCACGAGAATGAAGAGCTCAAACGGTTTCCTTTTATCGACAGACGATGGTATTAAATTCCTAAAGACATGCTTTACAAAGCAAAAGCTTTTAATTGGAAGGAGTAAATCAGTATAAGACTATGAAGTCTATAAAAATTTTGGATCGTAGTAAATAGTTGATTTCCATACTGGCCATTCAAATTTTTTGCCGCTTGCAAAATGACTTGTAAATTTGCATGCCCACTATGGAAATCAACTATTTACTACGATCCAAAATTTTTATAGACTTCTTAGTCTTGTATTGATTGGCTCCTTCCAATTAAAAGCTTTTGCTTTGTAAAGCATATCTTTCGGAATTTAATACCATCATATTTCGATAAAAGGAAACCATCTGAGCACTTAATTCTCGTGAGCCTCCTCCTTTAATTGCTGTGCAGTGTTCTTAATTATGTCTAGTGTTCGTGTGTTCTTTGTAGTTTGGTCCCGTGTGGTGAAGCGTGGTATCTGAGGGTCACCTTTTGATATGTGTTAATTGCATATCGCCAATAAACCATTATTATTATACTCTCACCGCTCGCTCCCTCATTCTCACTCTCTCTCTCATTCTCGCTCTCTCTCTCTCTCATTCTCACTCTCTCTCATTCTCTCTCTCTCTCTCTCTCATTCTCACTCTCTCTCATTCTCTCTCTCTCTCTCTATTTATCTCTCTTTCTCTCTTTTTAGCTAACAATGCCTCCCTGATCTAATTCTCTCTCCATCTTTACATATCACAGGGAAGAAAAGTACCTCTCGTAATGGCTCTCCTATGAGGCTCAGCGCAAGCATCCGAAAAATGTTCATACATTTGCCTCTCTCGAGTGAGAGCCTGAATTGTCTTCACATAGACGGCGCATTCAGCGACTATCTGAAGAACCAATGATTACATGCTTTATCTTCCATATTTGAAACCGCGCAACGATCAACCGTCTCTACCCATGAACTGAAACAAAGGGACCTTTTGCATAAGAGTTAATTCTCTAACATACACAAGTCGGCAGTACTACATAACATGGCAATATCAATTGCTCAACATTTATAATCGAAAAAAATAACGAAATTGAGTCCCCCTTCCGACGCACGGAGAGAAAAGAGAGTTTTCTAGAATATTAGAGCTGAAGATGGTCAACTCATGTAACAAAATATTCGGACGGCAAAGTAAAATAAAAAGATATAGGAATTATGTTGCAATTACAAAACAATTATAGCCCACTCTTGATGCCTCATTCGCACATTCGATATCCTTCGTTCCTCTCCATTTCAGGTACTGTCCGACAACACTTTGACTTGCGACTAAATAATAATAAATAATATATTATTTATATATTATTAATAATCTAAAATAATAATAATAATAATAATAATAAGAAGAATAATAATAATAATATAATAATAATAATATAAAAAAAAATAATAAAATAATAATAATATAATAAAATATTAAAAAATAATAATAATATATAATAATAATAAGATAATAATAATAATATAAAATAAAAATAATAATAATAATAATTTATCATGCACAAAGACAATCAAAGAAAGCAATGTAACGTGCAGTTATAAAATACACATCATAAATAAAACATAATAAAGCAGTAGTAAATAAGTCTCAACGAGCAAATTCGAAGTAAATCATAAGAATTTGAAGCATTTTGTTCAATCATAAGAGAGTTGACTATGGACAAATGAATGTTACCGTGCATTTCTTGCAAGTTGTGTATTCACTTTTAAATATATCAAGTGGTTACGGCTCTTGTTTTGTTCCAAGTTGCGATACTACGTGATTTTTTAAAGGCACAGGCCCACGTATAAAAAGTTCTCCCTAATTTTTCTGAGAAGATCCACAGCTAGTTACCGTACTCAGCAACTAAAAATAGCCAAAAACGGGTTTCTGGACGTGCCAAAACAAACATTGATTAAATCAGTGTTAACATTGATTAAATCAGTATCAAGAAGAATTTTACTATGCAACACATTTTACTATTTTAAAGGGACAGGCCCATTTCAAAGGGACAGGCCCATATGCTCTATTGGGCGTGGCAATTGCGATATTGGCCAATCAGCGCGAATGGGCGTGACAACTGCGATTGATTGTTGTGTATGACTGGCCATGGTAAATTGCTGAAAACTGCGTGAATATTGCGACTGAAAGTTGGAAAAAAATTCAGCCTACTATATTTGAAACGGAGAATCCGATGGCATCATCAAAAATAGGGGTAATTTGAAATGGGCCTGACCCTTAAAGCCTCAAAAACTCATTTTCAAGCTCAATTGCGGCACATTTCTGAGGATCTTATTCTCCCCCAATTTTGCATACTAAGCAAAACGGTTTCCACAGCCACATTTGAGTAGTCTGGGAGATTTATCACAGAAAAATTGGGGGAAAATTTTTTTTATATGGGCCACTTGAGTTATTTGAAAAAGTCTGTGCATTTAACGGAGAAGCATTATTTTTACCGTATTATCCAAACAAAGAATAACAAATGAAAATCTCACGTAAAATGCATGCTGTGAGCAGTCCTATTGGGGCCATGTTCCAACCAATGGAGAAAGCCACGACAACACCAGCAATTAATGAGACGAGTCCATTAAGTACCTCCGCAAGCCTCTGATCAACTGCCTGAAGTTTTTTGTCGAGGTATTTGAGGCTGCGTCCCACGTAAAAAAAATCCCATTTTTTGTGACCAAACTACACTATTACGACACAAGACATGAGCTCCATGTACATGTACGGTAGTCAGGAGTCAAAACCCAAAAATTTTCTGCGAGCATTAGGGTATGTTAACATTGGTCCAAACAATATTAGAAATCGTTTTAGGGGACAAAACTTTGAGGCTCAGAAACGCAATTGTTATGCCCAAACTACGGTCATCTCAGGGTCTACGGTCATTTTATTTTCCTACACAAATTTGCATATCATGCAAAGCGTACTCTGTTCTTCTACTGCACGTTTCCCGCGAAACCTAAAGTGCAAATGAAGAACATAGTACTTCGTAAACACATGTTTGTATAATCCCGTAGTATTTCTCACAAACAATTTGGGGAACCCTTTTTTATGCTAAGGATTATAGGAGGAGGCTCACTCATGAAAAATACACCCTGTATCTCTATTTCTTTCCTTTTATCGAATGCTGATGGTTTTTTTCTTCCGAGACAAACCTAAAAGTAATTGAGCACTTAATTCTCGTGAGCCTCTAAATAAAACACATAAAGAAAAAAAACCACACACACACATACATAGTACCCAGAAATCTGTTGCTCTCGAATAACGCACACTGTTACTGGAATACTATTGAAACGAACAATTCGGAAAAATTGGCTATGCAACTTTAAAAGCAAATTGAAAACATACTGCCATAACGTTTGGGGCGTCCGTAGAAAGTCTGGACGTCAGTGCTCCTACGTTATGTTTTGGTTCATCGAAGAATGAGGCATCTTGTCGAAGAAAGGACTGAAAATATGTTTATGTATTATTTACAACTGCCAAGTAAAAATGTTTTTATTCTGGGCACAATGCAAGTTTGCTGCTAGTTTTAGTTTCAGCAGAAAACCTTGATCTTCGTATGATTTTTGACATTTATTTTAAAAATAAACCACCTCCGTTTTCAAACTAAGTGCACATGTACTGTATAAAGAACGTGTTTACAATTCCCTCAACATTTTTGTTTTTGGATTTACTATAACATTTTTGGATCTCGGTTCTATTCCCGTAATTTTTTTTTCCCTGGGTATATTCCCTTTAAATCGACTGTCAATTATGATGTTCAAATAATTAAGGCAACATTACACACCTTGTAAACTTCCATTCGTAGTCGCAAAGCAAGCGAGGCGCCGCACTTTCCGAAAATACTTCCGGAGAAAAAGGTGGTGACGAGCGCGACGAGCGCCAGAAGCAGAAAATAGAGAGAATTCACGGCGACCCGCAACATTTGATCGTCCCCTCCTGTTGTTGAGAGAATCTGAATATTTTGTACTAAAATAAGCAAATAAAAAATGTTCGAATCCTTTCGCAGGCCGGTTCTGGTTGAACGAGTTTGGCGTGGTAGGGATAGCACACAAACAAGGAATCATCTAACAAGTAAAAGCAAAATAACGGCCATTTTTTTGAAACGTATGTCAAACGAAGCATTTTGATGCATAATATGTAAATGTGAATTATTAGAATAAAAGATCGACCCCGATTCGACCCCACTTACAAACACATGTAAGTGTTATAAAAATTACACTTACGCTCACTTGTTAGCATAAATACATAGGAATGCAGTTATTCACATGCGTTTCAAAAACCGACCGCTAGTTCGCTTTAAAGCCGTATAACGGCCATTTTTGAAACGTATGACATGCGCTGTATTCCGAGGTAGTGTATGCAAAGCGCACTGCACGATAATTAGACTTTATATTAATTTGCATACATCATAGGTGAATGTACATGCCTCAAATACGTTTCAAAATCTGGCCGTTATTTCTAGCCAAAAGAAAACATATATATTTTAAACCAGACTACTGGAGTTGTGATTTTAGTTACAAACCATAAACAAGTGTCCGTAAATCAAGGAGAAGACTGGCCAAATTAGTCCGCGAATTACGGTGATAATGCATGCAAGTCCCAACATTGGTAGTTCCTAAATGATACGGTTGTTGGTGCCAGATTTGATGTCCTAAGAAGCAATAAGGATAAAAACGTTAATTTTGGATTTATTTCTAACTAACAAAACTTGCGCCGCTTGAGTGATACATTTTGTTGCATAAAAGGTGTCACGTGTCACAACCGTTAAAAAAAATCATTAAATTACACATCCAAAACAAATGTTTTCGTGTTATGTTGAAAGAATGAAGCTCACTGGTTTCGCAAACTTCAGGATATCAAGCAATGATGCATCGACGCCACCTTCATCGCGAAGCTGTTCTCGTGCGCTAAGAGTGCAAATTACTGTATTTCGGATCTGCAAGTCGCGTAAACAAAGAACGACAACATCAGTTAGCTTACCCATTTAGTATCATATAACTCCAGCTTATCCCCCTGTTGAAAAATTGATGGAATTTTCTTCCGATTTCTGGGGGGGGGGGTGTCAAGAATGTATTTAGTTACCATATATTATTTGTATCAACTGCCTTGTTCCAGTGATTGGCGGCTCAGATATTATACTCTATGCTTGGATATTCTATGTAACATAAATCTAAAAGCCTAATCACAACATGAAGTATTCTGATCAATTAAATCTTACTCCTCAAATTCGAACTCGTCCTGCATGCTCTTCACAGATATCATACTTTTTCTGATACGATTGCTTGTTCTAGTGAGTTCTCTTTCGCTAGACCGCAATTCCATGGTCCCTTTTGAACGAACCAAAACTTCCGGTAATACATCTGCATAAAAGAATATGTATGTGGACAAGATAATAAGAAAAGGAAAACTTACATACCTACAAATGTACATTACAAATGTGTACGCATGTTTTTTTCATACCGATTTAAAACATTTTTAGAGTATTTATGTTACGATTTCGCGCGAATTCGCATGCGAAACTGCCATCCATGTTAGCGAAATATTGAGGAGTTACAGTTAGATCGCGAAAAGTGCGAATCAGGTAAATCATGAAAAAGTCTCAGAGCGAAAAAGGAAATAGTGCGAAAAACTAAGAGACCATTGACAATTAAACATGTTAGGCACTTTCGAATTTTTTGCGGGCCGTTGTCGGACATGCCGGCAATGGTCCGCAAAAAATGGTCCCGTGAAAAAAATTTAAAAGCAAACCGTCTTCTTCTGTTTGAGGTTTCGACTTTTCAACTTTTTGCGATCTCACTAGCGATGAGTACATACCATTTTGGTCCATCAAAGATTCGTGATTGCCCACCTGTTAGGCTTAGGAGTTATTTTGTAGTGGTGACTTGTAAAAAAGAAAAACACTACTATGTATATAAGCATGTCTAGTATTAAAAAGATGGGGCCATTACATCTCATTTCTATCCTTAAAGCGAAATACCAGCCGGTTTTTGAAACGCATCTCAAATATCAACATTCATATGCAGTTATGTTAAAAGGGGTCTATTGGGGTCTATATTTTATTCAAATTTATGATAATTTGCATATGAAACATAGGAAAGAAGGGAGGGAGTACTCGATGCGTTTCAAAAACCGGCCGGTATTTCGCTTTAAAGGGATGGGTTCACTAGAGAATCACCTTGATTTTGAGGCTTTAGTTTGATTGTACAAAGGCAAATTTAAGCAAAGAGCATTAAAGGGACAGGCCCATCAAAATAAACACATATTAACGATTTCATTTTTTTTTTATTAGCAGCGTTTATTACAATATACACACACCAATTTTTATCCACATTCACCCCGGGGAACTTTTTTACGACGAGCCCAACTTATAAGAGTACCGTAGTTGCATCAATTTAGTCCTTACAAGTCTTTTACTTCGCGTATGTTATAACACAGTTACAAAAATACGCATGAGAGAGCATGCTCAATAAAGGGTGCCAGAGTAAAAAAACCGAGAGAGCAGACAACCAGCGCGGATACACAACGAGAGGAAGAGCCAGGCAACGGTATACATTTGCGGATGCGCTCGTCGGAAAAAGTTCCCCGTGGTGAATGTCGATAAAATTTGGTTTGCATATATTGTAATAAACACTTTTAATAAAAATTAAGACGAAATCGTAAATATAGGTTTTCTTTGATGGGCCTGTCCCTTTAAGCAAAAAGCCTGAAACACACTGTTTTTCATTGTTTTAAGTAAAATAAACGATGAAAACTACAGTTTATTTTGCACAAAAGAGTGTATTTCAGCCATATCTCTTACAATTAGCTTCCCTAGTTAATCTTGTTGGACTCTTTTTATCGGAAGATCGATCAATACTCACCTTTTTTACCTAAATCTTTCCTAGGGAATAATCCAAAAAATATTTTTTATGCTTTTTACTTAAGTTTACCTTTGTACAAACAAAATAAAGCATAAAAAACCGGTGATTTGATTTGAATGAACCCATCCCTTTAAGTTTGATTCTACAAATGTAAATAATAGTTGTATGAAATATGCATAAAAAAATTCTCCTCGCGTGGTTACGAGACAAAAGTCACAAATGTGAAGCTAAACGACGGTGTAATTGGTGAAAAAGGAAATTTCAACGAATCTAATTTTGCACCAACCTCAACAATTTGTCCTTTGTCGAACACAATAATCTTATCCGCTTTGCGTACTGTACTCAATCTGTGCGCAATGCAAACCGTTGTACGTCCAGCCTTGGCCTGAATTCTAGTTCGCTTAATTGACATTGAGTACAATGTTTGGGTTCAGAGTTGTTTTCTGTATGTCAATATATTTTCTCAGCAAAAGAAACCCTTTGTGGTTCATTGTTGAAACATCCTAGCTACATGACCTGCCGAATGTTTTTTTTTTGCATCGTGGGTGTTCAGGCAAGACGATTTCATTTCAAGTATTGCGAGAATAACCTTATCAATAGCGTGTTGAACGAGCTTTTCACTTTCAGTGTCGAGAGCACTGGTGGCCTCATCGAGTAGGAGAATCTTCGGTTTTCTAATGAGGGCACGTGCTATGGCCACACGTTGCTTTTGTCCGCCGGATAATTGCACATTGCCCTCACCGATTTTTGTTTGATAACCCTAAAATATTTGCCAATGTTAATAAAATCTTTATCCCCAAGAAAAACGTTTGTTGCATGCCATGGCTAAGAAATTATGATTAGTAGTTAGAACATATCTCAGGTAGTAAATTTGTTAGTCTCCGGTAGTTCATTGAATTTACAATGGACACCTAACTCTGGTAGTTTCATGATGAAATCGTGGGCATTCGCCTGTTTGCATGCAATTTCCATATCTTCTTCAGTGATGTGCTCTGCACCCAGACGAACGTTATACTAAAATAATCAAGCATAAAGCATTGAGTAATATTTTCCCGCTGAATAAAGAAATTCGCTAAAAGAACACATCCACAAGCATTTTCAAATTTTCAACACACTTTCTGCACGTAATGTTTCTTGATTCATGAATCTACCCTGTTTCGGGCTGCCCAGAATCATCCAAGACTACTAAACTTTTACTAAATATATCCAATGACGTAATGCTCTAGTATCCAAGAAGAAAGTTATACAACGAATAAAATGTATCAAATTTATATCCTCTCTCTAAGCAATTCTTTGTGTCTAACTTAATCTGACAAAGATTGAACGATTGATTGCAGTGCCCACAATAAATGGTATGTTATGTTGTTTTTATGAATATTTTCACTTTGGTCTCATCAGACAAATGAATGACTTCAGAATCACCGTATAATATTCATTACATTCACCGAATCACCCACCTCTACGGTGTTGCTGAATATAACGGGTTCCTGTTGAACGATTCCAATAATATTTCTCAACCAATTGATGTTAAGCTGGTTGACTGGTACGCCGTCGAGTGTTACCTGGATTAGTTCGATAGTTAGATCCACTGTTACAGCGAAATACGCATCGCGAGGGTCGAATTGGGGTCGATTTTTTATTCTAAATTACGCTCATTTGTGTTCGATACATGTGATGCATGAAAATGCAAGTGTCCACACCCACAGTGCGTTTCAAACACCGGCCGGTATTTCTCTTTAATGTAGTAACGTTAGGATACTCAGATAACTAAATAGTTGCGGTTGGGACTGATATGTCGTAGAAGAAGGGCCTTCTCTGCAAAGCAATGCTGAGAGATAAAAAAAGATCAATGGGAAACTAAATTCTCACCATTCCCGCTTTCTGTTCATAATATCGCATAAGAAGACCGATCATCGTCGACTTTCCGCATCCGGATGAACCGACAAGTGCGACTGTCTCATGTGCATTTATCTGCAATACTTACAACAAATTATAATTATGTTAAGTATTTTCGGTTAAGTATTTTTCTGTTAAAGCGAAATGCTAGCCCCTTTGGAAAATTTGCATATGATAAGCAAATCCTATGTATCCTATGCTAATTTTGTACGATCGTCCACGGCAATCGTACAAAATTAGCATAGGATACATAAGATTTGATTATCATATGCAAATTTTCCAAAGAGGCTAGCATTTCGCTTTAAGTATTTTCGGTTAAGTATTTTCTGTTAAGTATTTTCGTTTGATCTTTTCGGTACAAAACTAGCCAATTTCCAACAAGCGCAATGATGAACGATGATCGCTCTCGCAAACTCAGTAAGTGGCTTGAGTCCAACCTTGAAGCTGACATCGTTCAAAACCGTTGTATCAGGTCTAGTGGGATATACAAAGTGAACATTTTTGAATTCAATCTCCCCCTCCACATGATCGAGCTTGATTCCTGCCGGGCTAGAGCAATCGATTAGCGGTACCTTAAAAAGCATAGTACCGGAAAATTAAATGTTCCTTTGCTCTTTTTGTTTGATTTTCAACCACTAACGAATTAATAGTACGAGGAAAATACACATGCGTCCGGGACGCTTACTTCTTTGTGAAGAAGACCCCAAAAATATTGAGATTTACCCGGTCAATCACTTCGAATATATCCGCAATTGCCATTCGAGCCCCCAGAACTGGACCGAACTAAAATATCATTAAGTTGTTTTCCTACGTTATTTGAAATGAAGATTGGAACTGAGAAAGTTGCAAACAAAGGCAGATTCAATTATTACCGAAGCTGGTGGCTATGGGCTTAGGCGTTTTCGTGAGCACCATTTCATAGAGTGCAATTACGTTGTTATTTAATTTATTTTTTATCTTTTATTCGCAAACTATTTGGTATATGATTTCAAAATAAGGAAAAATGTTTAGGAAAAATAGGAAAACAAACCTGTGGTGCGCATTGTCCGATGGCCAAGATTCCAATGAGAACTGACCAGAAAACTCCGAATATTGTTCCCGGGGTGATGATTCCAAGACTTAGGAGGTACGCACCGTACCTTTAACAATTTAACAACAATTACGAATCTTGCATTACCTAATTACGATGAATTACGATCAAAGAGTGATGTGATAACTCGCAATACTTTAGATATAAAGGGTTGCCATACCAAGTTTTCAATCACTTGTAAACACTTACCAAAATGCAAAGGCCATGCATCCAAACATGAGAAAGAGTGGCGTGGCGGTGAAAATTGCACTGATGACAGCTGTTCTGATGCTAATTACGCAAGCCTTTTCGTTTTCAGCGAAATACCTGTGTGAATTTTATGTTTTAAAGTTTTTTTCTTGTTTTAAAGTGTTTTTTTCTATTTTAAAGTGTTGCTTACGGAAGAAAGTTTTCTTCAATTTTCTTCCGCCGCAACTCCGGAATTTCAAAAAATTCCATAATACCAAGAACTCTCAGAGTTGTGCCCCAACAAACCGTTCCACCACGTACCGTAATGAGAAAAAATGTTTGCGTTGTCTATCGTAGCATTCGAAACCTTTGTTGGTCGTTGGAATGATCAGCATTCATTTTGGCGAGAAAAGAGGAAAACGGACGGATATAAAATGAAACAGAACCGTAAAAATTATTTTGACGTTTCTGACCTGACTACGGTAGCTGGTGGACCGGTTTGCGGGCGACTGCGAGTTTTTTGTTATGAAATGCAGTTTTAACGAAAAAATTCCGAAATACCGTACTTTCGAACATGTTTCATTCTTCTGCAACACCACGCACCTCTTCATTTCAAATGGTTGGGCATTAAAAGCCAGAACAGTCTTGATTCCACTTAGAACCTCGTGAGCAATTCCAGCAGCCTTTTTCCTTGCATCCGCTTCTTTATTTGCTGCTCGTGCTAGGAACTGAAATGGAGTGTTTTCTGTAATGCAGTACAACAAAATTTATATTTAGCATGGAAATCATAACAACTGGGAAGCTTTTGTAAGGGTTCCATCCAAAGTATCTTCATACAGTGTCCTGGGTAAAGCCTTAGATCGTAGGCGACCATCTGACTTTAACTATAATTAGCATTTAAATTATTTACCTTTCCAGAAAAGTACATACTGATGACCAAAAATGGGGCGATGACAAGCATGACCAGCGACATTTGCCAGCTGCAACAATTGAAGACAGTTACATATTTATTGTTGCTCTATAAAGTTTTGTGATTTTTAGCTAAAATAACATAAAATTCAACAATGTGATAAGTAGAAGACATTAGCTAACAAACCAACCACATTACAAACGCGTTTGCCAGTCCGCTCAAAGTGCAGGCAAGTGAGTAAACGATAAAGACGAATTTGTCACCAGCGCTCTTTATCTTTTCCATGCTTCTGGAAAGATGGAAGACAGAGATGTTCATTATTAAATTATTTGTTGACTACTGTCCACTCGTGTGATGGGATGGTGAGAACGAGTAGTGGTCGGACCACTTTATGAGGAACCATAATTGCTTGGTTTAATTCAATAACTTGGGTTCTATATCTTAACAAACCTATATTAACAGTTTCTCAATAAGTTGGAAATTTACCATGTGTATCTCCTATGGACTACAAAGTACATATCACTTGTGCATTACGCATTCGCTATCACTAAGCGTCGCGTAGGTCATACACTACACTGCTAAACATAGACTAGGTACGAGGCCACAGAAACCATTCAACTCCAAGGCTAATATTTAATATTCGTATATTACCTAACATAGTATTATCTGCGTACCTACATATTCTAAGGTAAGTGTCTTATACAGTTTTCTCCCTTTTTTCTTCCTTTCACGTATTCCGATGTTATACTCAAGTTAGTTTCTTCATTACCTTTTCATTATTAAATTGGAATAAAATAATAACAATAATAATATATTATATCACCTTATATTATAATTATATGCATTCTCTCTCACTTCTTTTTTGTTTCCACAATTCTCCTTTGATCATATATTGTCAAGCATACAACACTTTCCACTTCCCATATTAACCTTTACTCAAGCCTGAGGTCACCGTACTGATGAGGCCCTGCCCACGCAAAATCCACGTATACGATTAAGGGTCAAAACGGGGTGTCATGCAATAAATACATGACCTTTTACTTATCTTTCTATATCTCTCATATCACTCTTGCTTTCAATAACTTGCCTATACATTCGTTTGTTCACTTATTATTATACAAGACGGCTATGACCGCCTGAGGCGACTTTCAAAGTTTAAAATGCAGGAACAATGAACACACTTAAAACTGATAGTATCCTAAATTAGGATGTAATTATAATACAGTATACACGTACACTGTCATCTTGTCGGTCAGCTCTCCCGTGCTATGATTGTCGTAGTATTCCATTTCCTGTCTCAGCATTGCCTGAAAGTTTATCGTTTTCAAACAAATCTTGTTGACGTCCTTTTTCGTAAAACATATAACGTAGCACCCGTGGGGATTGATTCTTTTCAGGCGACCCTACATTATTGGTGTACATTATTTGTATCCATGTTATGATTCTTTATGCCACCCAATTGCTTCTTTATCGACTTGATCTCAATTATTGATTGCTTGTTGTCTGTATATTGATTAATAAAAATGATGAATTTGGAGTGACTTTTTCTTATAGTGTGAACACACGAAGCCCAGGAGAATATCTAGTGACCACAAGTACAGGAAAATACAGAATAACGAACGCTGTATAATATAAGTCAATATAGTACTATTAGTCAATTACGTATGACGACGACCCTACATTGTTGTACATTATTGATATCCATGTTACGATTCTTTATGCCACCCAATTGCTTCTTTATCGATTTGATCTCAATTATTGATTGCTTGTTGTATGTATATTGATTAATAAAAATGATGAATTTGGAGTGACTTTTTCTTATAGTGTGAACACACGAAGCCCAGGAGAATATCTAGTGACCACAAGTACAGGAAAATACAGAATAACGAACGCTGTATAATATAAGTCAATATAGTACTATTAGTCAATTACGTATGACGACGACCCTACATTGTTGTACATTATTGATATCCATGTTACGATTCTTTATGCCACCCAATTGCTTCTTTATCGATTTGATCTCAATTATTGATTGCTTGTTGTATGTATATTGATTAATAAAAATGATGAATTTGGAGTGACTTTTTCTTATAGTGTGAACACACGAAGCCCAGGAGAATATCTAGTGACCACAAGTACAGGAAAATACAGAATAACGAACGCTGTATAATATAAGTCAATATAGTACTATTAGTCAATTACGTATGACGACGACCCTACATTGTTGTACATTATTTATATCCATGTTACGATTCTTTATGCCACCCAATTGCTTCTTTATCGATTTGATCTCAATTATTGATTGCTTGTTGTATGTATATTGATTAATAAAAATGATGAATTTGGAGTGACTTTTTCTTATAGTGTGAACACACGAAGCCCAGGAAAACCAGTAAACTAACAAAAAATAAGAACCAGGACGCAGATGAGTATATATTGTGAAAAAAAAGTTTGAAGAGGTAGGCTCACCCGGAAGTATTTTTTCCTTATTGTGTGCAATTGCCTCTCGATGCAGATGTACGCGCAGGACATCTGAACACTATCAACTAAAAATCGTTCGTTTTTAGATTTTTAGAACTCCCTCCACTTAGCTTCAGGAGCCGCCGTAATTCTTTCAGTAGCGGCCACCTCTCAGTTCCTGCACTGATAAAACTCCGCGTCAAAAAGATGGTCCTCAAGAGCGGGGCCGCGCGCCAGTCAAGAGGGTGCCCAGTGTGTGCGCCATGCCCATGGTGTGCAAATCCTGCTTGAACAATTGTGGCGCACTTTACAACACATAGCCCGCAGGTGCGTCTGCTGGCATTGTACAACTTTCGCGCACCAGCGGCGCCGTCCCGCTGTGGCAGTTGGTTTTTTTTATTTTTTATTGATTTATCATAATCTCACATCGCATGAAGGTTGTCTTACCGCCGAAAATCCGGCAAAAAGAAGAAAGAGACCAAGGGCCAAATACATCAAGCAGTAGTAGCCAAGTGTCGAAGTGAACCACTCCATGTCAATCCAGCCGCGTTCCCATTCTTTTTGTGCAGCGATCAGGGTGTCCGTTATACCTGATATTAAATGTTGGTTAAGCAAGATGTCCAAGAATGTGAACTGTGTTAATGAGGATAGTCGCTCCAATGCCAAACAATATGTGTGTAATTTCCCGAAGGATGCCAAAAGAAACACACGAAAGAAATTATTCAGATAATCTCAAGTACACACGGAAACAAACTCCACCTCTAAAAATCTTGGAAGTCAGCGGCATGGCAGCTCCTTGAAGAATTGAGAATACCACCGTTGCAAGGAGCGTGAAGTAGTCCAGAAGCGACATATAGCGAAACTTAAAGGGATAGGTTCATCTCAAATCACCTCTCTTTTTATTGTTTTTATTAATAATAGCACAAATATAATTCACAATGAGAATTAAACCAATCACAGAACTATACGCCTCGCAGAAGAAGCTTCCTTTATTGGAAACTAGGTGATCGGAAGCCAAAATCTAAAAGCAAAAACTAATACCGTGCACAGATCGCGCGGGCTATTGGCAATTAGCCAAGTTACAAACTACACTCGGCCAAGTGCGAGTAAATCATACTACCATGGGAAATAATGACCTGCCGAGTGTAGTTTGTAACTTGGCTAATTGCCATTGGCCCGCACGGTCTGTGTACCGTATAAGTTTTTGCGTTTAGCTTTTAGCTTCCGATCGCCCAGTTTCCAATAAAGGAAGCTTCTTCAATGAGGCGTGTAGTTCTGTGATTGATTTAATTCTCATTGTGAATGATATTTATGCTATTATTAATAAAAACAATAAAAAGAGGGGTGATTTGAGATGAACCTATCCCTTTAATAAGTACTATGTTATGTATTACCAACATTTCTGTGTTAGCTGCGTAGCTTAGATCAGCTCTTTTAAATAAGATAACCTACGAAGTCGCGGAATCCTGCTTTGTGGTGTACCATAGAGGGAATTTTCTTGGAACCATTGACACCATTTGTAGCACCCCCTTCGTTTGCATAGCTTTCTACCATCTTGCCTGGAGCAGCTCGAAGTTTGTTCTAGTGCACACGAAAAAACCTTATTTTGCGAAACGTGAATATACTATATACATACTCGAATAATTACATAAGATGTCCAATCAGAAATGAAAGAAAGAATTGGTTACCGCCGCATTCACGCATTCTTTCATTTACACATAAATAGCGTTATCGTCGCGTATTTAGCAAAGCGCGCAGCCTTCAATGAAAAAAAAAATCCATAACATATATTGAGGCAGAGGTTGTCAATAAAAAATGACCAAAAACAATTGAAATTTTTTTTGAAAAACATAATATCAATTTTATTCAAAAGAGGAGTGTGGGTGATCAGTTGCATTGCTATCATTGTGAACAAGTTTGACAACCATGTAGTAACACTATTAGGATTATGCAAAAAAACGAAGCGATTTTTTCGGTTCGAAGCTTTGCATACTAATATACATGTACTTCTTTTTGACACAAGTTGTGCTGGGTTGACACAATTTGTCCCCGTTCTGCAAATACACGTATACAAAGCCAATTAGTTGCCAGACACTAACAATAAGTACGGAATAATTTCGGTTTAAACATTCAACCCCGATTTTCGATTTGATGGTATCAATCGAACCAGTTTTAGACGAATAGTAAAATAAAAGCAAAATTAGGTGTCGGACTCAGGTAGAAAAAAAGTTGTGAGGTGTTCAACTTCATGATTATAGCACTGATTATGTGCAAAATGAAGAAGAAACTAATTCTAATCTAAACATAATATTATTTTTATCTCACTTTCTGCGACATTTACTTTTGCTTTTAACCAGTATTTGAAAGCGGTTCGATAGATACCATAAAATCGAAATTCAGGGTTGACTGTCTAAAATGAAATTTAGCACTTAAGTTCTGAAGGTGCTTATATATTAGTTGAGCTTCATGGACACGCCGTATACATGTCTGAACTAACGCACGCCGTATACAAAATCTAAACATGCGTAGAGAAAATCGGCTGTGAATGTAGGCTCTATTGGCACATGCAATATTATCACAAAACAATTATTCATAAAACATAATGCTTATGGTTAGAACAGCCGTTGAAAGCTCAAGTACTACCAAACCCTAAAACAACGAAAAGAAAAAGAGCTTCTGCTCAATTGTAGTTCTCGAATATTTTCTGTATTTATATTGCAAACTGCGTCTATCGTAACAATAGTTTGTGACAAGCACAGTCTCGAAGGGACTAATTTGCATAAATTCAACATTGTAGTTTGTGTCAACTACCCGGCAGTTCAATAAAATAACCATAATATATAGTCGCCGTGGACATTTTTACTTACATGTTGAATTGCTAATTGATTAGAAAACAAGTGCACACAACCCGCATTTTTTGTGACTACTGCATTTATTGATGATTTCGAATTCAACTTTTATTACGAAAACCATGTCGCACACACATACACAAATGCACAAACTCGCGCACACACACGCACACAGCTTTTGCCATTTTGCGCCATTTTTTACTCCGTGATAGTATCTTTGTTTATTTATCGTGTATAAAACTCTTTGGAAGCTTTTCGTGTTTGCAGGTTGTGTGCACTTGTTTTTTAATCAATTAGAAATTCAACATGTCATCTAGAGAGAAAAGGGTTGCCCAATTTCGTCGGTCGCGGTCACTTTAAATTCGCCACAAGTACTCAAAAAAAACTCAAGCATTTTTTTCAAATACATCCATTTTTATGAATGCAATTTATACGATTGTTGTGAATCGCTGCCTTGTTCACACCGCCGGTCCTTGTTCACCACACCGCCGGTCGATCCCGGCCCGGAACCCTCTCACCAGTCTCACCCCACCAAAGGCAAACGTTGGTAGCTGTGTTAAACTTGTGGATGCTTACCGAGCAAATTTATCGCCTGAACGTTAGTCAGTACGTCCGGCTTCCGGAAGTAATGGGACTCCTGTTCACCGTTCTGCGGATTCGGTTGTTATAATCCGGTATTCTTTATCTTTAGTGGGATGACGGGCTATTCTCTGATTGATGGAATCAGAATTCAGCCGATTGACATACACACAAATATATTTTAAGTAGAGCTAAACAAGCTCCTACAATTCAACATAGCAAGGCGTGTTATCAGTTTTCTTATTTTGCATACATTAGTTCAGCTGTTTTGTCATCGTTGCAAATGGCTACCAGAAAATCCTTTATTAACGGTAAATGAAATATTAATGTAACTGTAGCGTGCGCTAGGACTCACGTTACGGAAGTCATTAAAATAAATTGTTCCATCGGCTTATAAAAGGGGTGGAGCGCAAAAGACCTTGTTTGTGATTGTCTGCATTCGCAAGATTTTCATCTACGTTTCAGACGTTTCATTAGTATGGAAAGACGAATCAGGCGGCGTAGCTGTCTGGTGTTTCAATAAACTTTTAAAGGTAATTCAGAGCAATCGTAGCTAGTCGGTCGTTGTTGGTAACCTGCTAATATGATGTGGGTTTTGTGTTATTGAGAAAACAAGGAATATTTATGGTTTTAATGGGGTGTGCAAGTATGCTGAATATGTACCGTATCTTGGGAGCAAATTTCGTGCATGGCAGAATCACGACAATTTTTGGGATACTTGCAAACCCCATGACGTGTTATGTCCTGCTTACGTTACGGTGTGTGGTTTATGGTATGGTTTGACGATATGGTTACGATATGTTTGGATGTATGGTACTGTATATTGGCTAAAAAGCTGCATCTTATCTATTTATGTTGCTCTACAGGCATATCTGCTTATATGGTCACTAAGAAATCAATCAGCCAGTGCCCTATTATTTCAGTGGCCTAAATGTTTCATTCCTTGCTGCATCGAATATGGATATAAAAAAGATATACCACGTGACATAGTCCTGAAATGGCCAGCGACCGGTCGCCAAATGGTTTCTTCGTTGGCCTGGGAAAATATTCCGTTTTCCTGTGTAATTGCTTGCAGTAAATCAAGGTTCGCCGTTGAATTGCGAAATAAAAAACACGACAAAGTATTTCAAAACGCGGTTCTCTTATACGAATTCAACGCTAGAAATTCGAAAATTCGTTGAAAATAAACTGAACAGAACGCACAAAAAAACATGAAATAAAACCGAAGTAAAATTCTGAAGAATGTAACGGTATCGATTTCAAAACAATAAAATGCAAGAAACAAAAATTTTCCATTAAAGCGAAATACCGGCAGGTTTTTGAAACGCATTGCGTACACCTGCTTTCTTACGCAGCATTTGCAAATGAGCAAAAATTAGAAGAAAAACTAGACCCCAATTAGACCCCACGCTGCATAAATGCATAGAAATGCAAGCACTTGGGATGCGTTTCAAAACCCGGCCGGTATTTCGCGTTAATAAAAAAAATGGACAATCGATTACAAATTACAACTTGCGCTTCACATTTCTACATTAATGTTATGTGAATCGTTTAATTACCATTTATATTTTTAAATTATATTAGAGCAAATATGAGGCATTTTCTTAGCTTATACACATCTCAAATTCTACCGTACGAGAAAATAAAAAATGGAGTTGGGTTAAGAATCGAGTGAGCGTCCATAAAGATGAGTGCGTTCGGGACCAGAAGCACACCACAGGCGCATTATTGGCGTTCGAAATTTTCCTCGCACACCACAGGCGCATTAATGGCGCCATATCACTAGTGTGTGCGGTTCGACTTCGCGCCTCAGAAGTCGAGCTTCCTCACAATTAGTGAAATGAAAATGTATATCACACGTGCTATGCAAATAAGTAGGTAATGAGGGGACTTCATAGGCAACAAGGAAATTATTAGATCTTGTACAAAATACAATTGCACTGTTAAGAATTATTTACGTAGAAACATGGCTAACAAATCGCAGCGTTCGCTACTAAAAGATTAGAGGCCATATTCCCCAACACGAAGGGAGCCTAGGTTCACAGCGCTCTGAAGCTCTTCTGCTCTCGCACTCTCTACGCACTCTTTAGTTTTCTGGGGAGGCCAGGCAGGGAGGGCTCCCTGCGTGTTCGTGCCGCTGGTCTAATAGAATCGGCTTTGTCTAATTATGTTAATAGTGCTGAAAAAGATGAAAATATTTAACAAACAGAAATAATCTTGTAGAAAAAAACTGTCTAATCGTCGTTTACATTCAATGGCACAGCAATATTCACCGGTCGGGCAGCACTGACATCGAACACAATCTGAAATGTATACCTCTTACATCACATCTCCTTACGCAATGAAACTGCTGAAACCACTACCATTTATCGATTCATCCTCAAGCCTACCTAGTGAAGGACCTCGGACATGTTCCCCGGGTTGAGCAGAGTAGAACACCAAGTAACCTCTAATCTTACCTTTGGGTCCTCAGCAGCGGCTGTCGTCTCCAGGCACATCAACACTAATTTGTCTCGCTTCTTCATCCCGTCACCTCGAGCGATCTAAAATGATCTACAGTTGTAATGTGAAAATCGCACAATCACCGCGCACCTGTAACGCGAACACGTATTTGCGCCGCGGTGTGCTAACAAACATGCTTACGCACATACCGCACTCGCTGGAAAATACCATCTTTGCCCAAAATCGCGCGTAGTTTCATAATTATGCTAAAGCTACTTGACACAATGATCTACACGCATTGCATTCCCTGAGTTAAAAAGAAGCAACAACCAAGTATTATAATGTATCCGTTGACATAATGTTTTCAAAAGATTCACATCGCGTATTAAAAGGAAGTTTTCCATGGAACCTGCATCGAAATGCGTGAAAAAAATGAGAGCAACCTTCGTTCCACCTTTTCTCCAAAAGCCTAAGCCTAAGCCTAAGCCCAATCCTAAGCCTAAGCCTAAGCCTAAGCCTAAGCCTAAGCCTAAGTCTAAGCCTAAGCCTAATACGCATACGACTCACATCTAATTGTTGTGTATATCCAGGGTCCAGGAAACAGTAGACTGGGCTCACTTTGTACAGCATATTATCACTACATTTCACCTTCACAGCAACGCGGTCTGCAATTGAAAATGAGCATAAAGAGTGAAGGTAAAGGTTCATCCGAAAAACATCGTATGCCTGCGCCTGGTTGAGGTGGAATTTTCGTAATTAAATAAATCAAGTTAAGTTGATGATTCACAAACTGACTCTTGCTCTGATTCGTGATCATATGTTGACTCGTTCCCCCGGAAAGCGGAAAATTGGCAATTTTTGGAAAAACAGCCACAGAAGCTGCAGCCATGTGACAGGGACAGTTACAACTTGGCGTCCAACCGAGTCTGAAAGAGGGTAATTAGGATAATTATGAAGCATAGGCACCATTTGAAGATGACAAGGACTTTGGCAACTTTGTGCCCAACCGAGTCTGAAACTGGATCATTGGGGTATAAGTGATTGAAGGAAGTCCCATCAATAAAATGGGACGTAACTCCCAACAAGACAAGCCCAAGAAAAAAAGCAAGTCTGAATTTTATATTTATGCCGACAATTTGCTTGAAGTTATGCAGCTTCTACCTGTATTTTTGATTTTACAGAAAAAAAAGATGAATATGTCGTATGTAAAACAAATCTGCACAAATGAAAAATGAACAAAAGGTAGAAAATCAATTGAAAAGTAAGTATACGGCTACTTTGACTGTTGCAGCTTTTTTAATAGAGGGCCGCGGCCTGGCGAAACAATGTCCGATTTTTTTCTACGTAAGCGTATGGGGCTCTAGCTTTTGTTGTAAATCTCATGGGAGCTAAATCCAGGGGAACAATTAAAGTCCACGAAAACCTTTTGGTAGAAACCTTCCTTTATTTCATTTGAAGGAAGAAATGTGGGCGTATGTTCATGGATATTATAAATTATAATTTATAGATAGTTCTAGTATAAGAAAATTAACTTCTGTTATAGAGAAACCAAATACATGTAGTCAACTCGTGTATAAGTAAGTAACCGTTAAACACTAAAATATTATTGTCTCTGACAATATTGAGCCACTAAAAACTGTTTAGCGAAAAAAAAATGAGATGTAAAAGTTGGTACTGCTATATAGCATGATTACTCTACGCCTTCATAATGACAAACCTAACGTAGGACCTTTCACAAAGAATGAGAATATTTATATCTGCAGAGTGGGCTTCAAAAGTAGTTATAAAGTTCACCGGAGCTGCGCTTGAGTGAGCAAAATGTATGAAAAGTGAGCAAAAAACGTGAGACCATATTTAATGGGCTAGGTCCTAAAACTTTTTACTGGTCTCAAGAACGTCGAAGTTGGTGGATATTTGAGAACAAAATCAAAAAAAGAAGGGGTGAGATGTATGGAACGATAGCAGAAAGGGAACGTACGAAGGCAATAAGTAAGGTTGAAAATTAAAGTGATGGACGTAACATTACTTAAAACGTAAAAAGCTAAAGATAAAGGATAATTCGGATAAATAAGACGTTGTTTGTTTTTCCCAGTTTTTCATAGCCTAACAAAGCTATCAAGACGGTATGACACATTGTCTGTGAAGCGGGAGTTCCATGTATTACATGCAAATTGTGTGCGCCTTTCAGTCAGAGAATGTACTACAATTTTGAGTTCAGCTGACGAGCTTCCGCTTCGCGAACCATGTGCCATAACGTTTTGATAATAAAAAATTATCGACAAACCTGGAACTGTTGCCGTTTCGTGAGGAAGAAATCAACAAGTTCTCCATGTCTTCGCGAGTGATTGCTGAAAAAAATGGTTCAATTTTAGTTGTAAGTACGTGTTCAACATGCCTCCTACCGTACGTTTAGGTACTTTTGAATAATATTCAGTTTCCCACACTACAAGAAAATTACTAGGAAGCGGAGGGGCCATTTGTTGACGGTTCTCTGGGTTTTTTTTCATGGGCTAACCCATTTCGTGGCCATTTTATCACTTTGTCGTGGCCAACTCGAAAACCGTCGTCGACTGGTCACCGCATGGTCACCATTCGGTGAAAACCATTTGATGTTCGTCCACCGACGGTTCTTCTGCGGTTTCGGCAAATATTCCGTGTTGTTCCAAAGAAATGTAGGCACTTCGAATTGAAATATTGATTTCTTACTCAATGGAGCAATCATCATTGCAGCGGACGGTATGCTTCCCTTCTTTCGATGAGAAAGCGCAATATTTCTAGAAATATTTTGCGAATTGTATGCTCCGAAATTTTCCACGAAACCCTTGTTGGTAGAGCTTATTAGATATTCAACCATGAAATTTACATCATAATAGAAACAATTGAGACATCCCCAAAAGGGAGTATTACCAGTAAAGTAAAGGTACCTACAATAGGAAAATAAGAGATATTGGAGAGAGAGAGAGAGATTGAGAGAGAGAGAGAGAGAAGCATTCCCAAACGGGAGTATTACCAAGGGAAAGGTGACATCTCTGGGAATCTACGGTCAAAAGCAGTAGAGTAAAGCAGCAACTTTTCCACTTAGTGCCAAATTTTATTGCAAGAAGACAAAAACCGAAAAACTCCCTTTTTACCAGAATAAAACATTGCGAAAGTCGGAAAGTTTGAATAAAAATGAATAATTCAACGGCCGAATGTGTCGCTTCTGTCGATCGAAAACCACTAAGGGCCACTAAGGATGTTATGTTATGTGTTAAGGGCGTATGTATAAAGGTGAGTAACCGGAGAACCACCACCGACAGGTAAGACAGCCGATTTTTGCAATTTTTTTGGTTGGTAACTTTGAAAGGGAACATTGTAGATTGGTGGAAAAAACCTAGCTTCCCAGCTCAAAAATTTTTCTACAGTTAACTGATTAAGATTAATAATAGACAGGCTCGCTAAAATTCTATATTTCACTTTATTCACTCGCCATTTTGCATTATTTTGCAATATGACAATATGGCGTGATCACTGAAATTCTAGGTACCTAAAAATTTGAATTTGAAACAAACAAACAAGGAATATTATAGAAAGGGACTTTTGCACACTATCTTAAAATGAAAGTAAGTTAACTTTGAACTCATAGTGAGTTCGTAAACGGTGAATATTCAGCGTGTATTTCATAGAGGAAATTATCAAAATTCAGATTTCACCCATACTAAAGTTCGTTTTGAATCACAAAATTCTGAATGCGACCAAAAAAGGCCCCCAGGCAATTGTTTCAAAATCCTATACTCACCAAAACAACACGGGGCAATTTCAAAATAGTTGATAGCGGAGTATGAGTATCGAAATGAACAAAACATGAATTCAAAAAGTGAATGCGATCAAGCTACTTTTAAAGCGAAATGCTAGCCTCTTTGGAAAATTTGCATATGATAAGCAAATCCTATGTATCCTATGCTAATTTTGTACGATCGTCCACGGCAATCGTACAAAATTAGCGTAGGATACATAGGATTTGCTTATCATATGCAAATTTTCCAAAGGGGCTAGCATTTCGCTTTAAAATTCTTGGAACTTTTGCATTATTATTGAAAAAAACATATTCTGCATACTGATTAGACCCAACTTACAAGGACACTTTGGGCGAGTCCTTATAGAATAAACATAGAGCTAAATGCTCTAAGCTTTCTTTGGGAGAAGCGAATTTATGTGGAAACTTGTTTCGAAAGTAGAAACTTAAACGAAAACAAAACAGAAAAATTTGACGAATCTTGAATGTTGAATGACAACGGCAATATAGAAAGAAGAATATGTCTAGGACATATTGGGAGGATTGCACATATTTTGAAATATGAACTTTTTTTATAAAAAGTTGGTACTTTTCATCGAGGAAATTTGGCGGCAACGCTGTGGCGTGGAAAATACACACTAACTGGGTGTAATTTGCTTGCCAATCCAGCGCCGCTTGCGCGCCGCAACATTGCCTAAGTTTTACGTCGTTGGAAGGAAATTGTAGCTGAATTGGCTATTTATGGCGTATCTGACTTGGGTATTTATTGCTTCATGGCTTCAACACCACAGAAAATGGGCTTTTCTTTCGTTTCCAGAGAATACTTCTATTATTGGCCAAATGTTATTTTTAGCTCGACGGATGAGGGCAAAAAATAACCCAAAATAGAAACGCAACGCAACAACTTGATGAATGCGATAAAAAAGAATATTGGAGACTCGAATGAAAAACAAAGGTGTATAAGCTCAAATGTAAGTTTTTTTATCTGATCCTTTTAATTTTTATTTATATTCTGTATAAACCAGAGTGTCTAATAAAGCAACAGGATTGATTGTGCATTTCTGCAAAAGTCAAAAAAGCAATAGACAGTGGCAAAATTATATAATTCTTAGATGTACTTATGGCCAGAGTCAGACTGTGACTAATGGCATGAAAATAGGCCAGTTAACTATTTTGATGTATGTATCTACATCCTTATAGTGTCATATTCCACGCACTCGGGAACAAATTACTCTAGACATAGACCGCGCTAGACATAAGTCGTCGAGCAATTTGCCTTCTGAAACTCATCGTCTACTTTCCATAGGAACTTTGGGATGCGAAAGCTTCGAATCAATAATCAAGTGCAACTGAAAAAGCATTAACACTATTAGTTATTAACACTATTTACACTTGTCTTTGATTTTCATTCCCGGAGTTACACACACGCAAAAATCTACTTTTACTGTCTATATCTGCTCCCGTATTTCAATATTAAAGCAGTATTGTACCTGCTTTGGTAGATTTGCGTAAGATACGAATATCCTATGTTATGTATCCTATGCAAATTTTTGGTGCCCGTCCGAAGCTTCCGGCACCGAATTTACGTAGAACATAGAATATACTTCATATGCAAATTTCCCGAAGTAGGCTTTAACCCAATTGTCAGCGTTCCGACAATCTTAATCCTTGGGCATCACAAGCCATAGGTAACACCGTACGGAATTATGAACGTTAAAGCCGTATGACAGCTGGATTTGAAACCATTGAAATGTATGCCGGCCGATGTGTTTCGATATAGTAGTGTATGCAAATTACTGCGGTACTACTTATCAGAGTGCGTACATAAATTTGCATACAACATATGGGAATGTAGTTGCCTAAAATACGTTTCAAAAACTCGGCTGCTGTTCAGAATTGTTTGTTGTGAGAAAATAGCTAGAGTGATTTTGTGGCAAATAAATAAATAAGATTACCAAAAGTCAATTAGGGTTTTTGTTTTTCGCGTACCAAATATGTGTACAAATTAAAGCGAATTACCGGTCGGTCTCAACAAAAAAATACGAAAAGAGGATGAGTAAACAACCGTGCGTTTACCGCAGTTTTCAAAATGTGCATTTTTGGACTTTTACTAGCAAAATTCAAAATGTTTTGTCAAGATTTCGTCATTTGGATGCTTCGGAGTGTGTGATCATTTGAAAAGGCCATCCCTCGATTTTTCCGGGGCCGTGCTAGTATTAAAATCGGCAAATCGCCGGAAGCGAATTTTCCCATACAAAATCGCAAAAAATGGTTGTTTGAGAACATTTTTATACAAGATGCACTTATTTGTTTGTGTTTTTATGTTTATTTCGTTTATAACTTTTTTCAAACTATTTTTGGTGAAAAAACCCCAAACCGGATGGTATTTCGCTTTAAAAAAAACATTAGAAAATGACAATTCTTAATGGAAAATACGGAATACGGCACGTTTTTCAACAAGGCAGCCTTTTCGGTGAAAAAAATTCTGTTTTCTAATTGCGTTCAATTGCATTTTAAAGCGAAATACTGGCCGGTTTTTCTCAAGTACTTGCATTCCTATGCATTTATGCGAATTGGGGGTCTGATTGGGGTCTAGTTTTTATTCTAATTTTTGCTCATTTGCATATGCTGCATAAGAAAGCAGTTGTACGCAATGCGTTTCAAAAACCCGTCGGTATTTCGCTTTAAGTGCGAGTTCCTTGCTACACGTTTGCCAGTTGCTTTTAATCTCTTTCTAATTGTAAGCCCTTGTTAATTTTAAGTTAAGCTTCTACTAATTGACAAACAAAATACAAAGCTGAAAACTACCACAAATGCCGTACTTATAGCCAATAGAAAATAAATAATACTACAAAAGTGCTTACTTTCATAGAGACAGCGAAATTTCTCATTCTATCACAGATAATACCGACGCTTAAATCAGTTACACGTATAACATCCGGTTTTTGAAACAGCGTTTCCATATGTTATATGCAAATGACTAAAATCGGGAAAAATCTATATGGGAATGAAGTGTCCGACACACCGTTTCAAAAACCGGTTGTCATACCGCTTTAAAACAAAATAAAAAGTGTGAAGTCTACGAGCACTTCCTTGTTGTCTGTTTGTAGGAAGTTATAAGAAACCATCATAAGAAAACATTCTGTGTATGAAATCTGATATTCTGAACTTTGTGAAAGCGCCGGTGATACCCAACAACAGGAGCTTTCGGCTGTTAAAAAATGACAGTGTCTTGTTTTCAAAACAAAGGTTTAAAAATATAAAGTACCAGCGAAAGCATGCACCACGGTAAAAGTTATAAGGTACAATGGTAAAACTGTTAAGGTAACGTGGTGAAACTTGTAACATACACCGCTGATTTTCAGAAAGTACCGTGAAAGATAACAATAACAGTTACAAGTTTACAAGTGAACCATGTCATTTTTCTACGTGTTTTGTAACAGCAAAACTCTTACCAATGATTGCGCCCACATGTTGCCCGCGTTCTTTTCGCGCCGTGAATTGCCTGGCAGTTCGCCCGTCTCGCTCTGTTTCTCGCTGCGTTGCGCGCACTAGCATCTGCAATAACTTGATAATTAATTAGAGTAAAAACCGCTTAATTACAGTTGTTAATTGTTGAAAAACACAAGCCGAATATAGTATCACCAACGGAAATATTCGCTGATCATCCTATAAAAAAGGACACTGAAACTGAAACGTATTAATTAGCTCACAAATACTAAGGATGTCAAAAATTGTACACGTTGTCAAAAGTTTTTAGTGATTAATTGGAGATTAGCCTAATCATGGACCATGGGTACTTTCTTGTAAATACTACATATTCCATCCCCTACCGGGAACACATAAGGGCACAAATTTGTTATATGCAAATGACTAAAATGTTTTTTTCTCTCTTGTTTGTATAAATATGTACTTTTTTATGAAATGGAATAAAGAGTTAATATAAAATTTGCTTATAATACATAGAACTCAGAGCTGAACACACATCTCAGAATCCATCTCGTACACTAAGAAAAAAGATCCCGTACACTAAGGCTACGATGGATTGTGCAATTGTCTCTAAACCTTGTATTTTGAATTGGGGTGTTGTTTATACTAAAGAAGCGGAAATAATTATATGTAAACGCTTCCGCTCTGGGGGCAAAATGTCATAGTTGAAATGAGGGATTTTGCCGTCACCCTGGGCTTGGCCGAGCTAGCTATAATAATTTAGACACCATGTTTTTTGTTGTTGTGCACGACGAAGGGTTCGAGAAACATATCGTAATTGTCTACTCCAGAATTAGTAAGCTTAGCGAAGAGTTTTCACGAAATAAGTTTCTGTGAACTGGTGATTAGGCCTAGCTTCGTCTAGATTTAGTCTCCTCATAGCAAATGTCTACAGGAACTGGTGAAATTCAGAAGACAAAAGCGAGCGGCAACACCGCCAGGAGTGTGCCGCATGAGCGCAAGAAGGTTTGCGGCGGCTCAACAAGAGGAGTTCCACCGCCGCGGAAGTTGGCGTGCGTACCAAGACGCCGTAGATTCCAGAAGGGGCAAGGGTGCATCAAACTGCGGCAAGGGTGGATGATTTGTTCAATAAAAAGTCTCCAATAATTGCAAAACTAACAACAGTGTCTGCTTATTTAAGGTTAACATGAACTAGGAATATAGCTCGACCAAAAATGAAATAAGCCCTCTCCACCACTTGGCAACGCGCCATCATAGAATTATTATGAATGGAATCAATGACACCCGATGATATATCACACAGAATTTATGATTTATTACTTGGAAACAGAATGTGGGGTATCTATGCGCTGTGCATGCCAACTTCTGAACGTCAATGAAATGGTTAATCAATTAGACAGCAATTTTATTACCTATTTAATCATCTAAACGTCGATGCTTATATCATTGAAAGATCGCTGGAACCTATAAAGTTGTATAACAGGCGGTTTATAAAATGTATGTTAGAAAATTACAATTTCATGCTACCCATCTTACAATTGGCAGTTGTCCAACTTACATAAGTCTCAAAAACTGACTGTTATACCGCTTTAAACTGTTTTCAAAGTAAATGTACGGATGTAGACTCACACAACATAAAAGAAGGCGGAAGTGTGCTGTCTGCTTTTTGCAAACATTGGCAAATTTAATAATGTAAACGGGGAATAAAGTGCGCATATTTGGTCAACTGGAGTTCCAGAGCTCCTTCAAGTGCAATATATCACATTTACTGGAATTTTTATTGGATTGTATGTTGTTCTCTCTCTCTCTCTCTCTCTCTCTGTCCCTCCTTCTCCCTTTATCTTACCTCTCTCTATTCTTTCTCTGCATGTATCTAGCTTTCTCTCTCTCTATCTCTCACTCTCTCCTTCTTTCTTTCCTCCATGAGAGTTTGTTTTTGTTCTTCAGTACGACTAGTATATGTAGAACGATTAGCGTCCTCTCCCAAGTGTATACTATAATAACCGACCGATGGACAGGCACCATCGAGCAAGGGTATTTAAGTATATACATAACATGCGGTCTCTAAACTTCCCCTTTCTCTCTGGGCTCCGGTCAAAACACGACAAAAATACGAAAACGATATGTTTTTTTGTTTCTTTATTTTCTATAAGGGATAGTAAAAATTTGGAATACAAAAAGTAGTGTTCTATTTCAAAACTCACGGAGATGTTAGGTGATAAAGTGGTGGATTGATCGGTCCAAAATGGCAAAGGGTAATTGTCTCTATACAAACAAGGCAGGACAATTTAAGGTGAACCGATCCCTTTAAAGGGATAGGTTCACCTCGATTTGCACCTTTTTTTATAATTTATGTTGATACTATGACCTATGACGGTCAAAATGCGAAAATTGCAGTAAATTTCCTTTGCTCCCCGTAGTAGGAGAGCTTGCTCAAAAAAAGCTAAACTACCTCGAATCTATAAAACAATTGGGGTACCGCAGCCATGGTATGTGGGAAATAGCGCAGCCGGGCTGGAGACTTAGAAAATACAGGGCCCTTTTATCATCCTCTGTCTATCACAACAATATCTGCACCTCCAGTCCTCCTGCGCTATTTCCCACATACCATGGCTGCGGTACCCCAATTGTTTTATAGATTCGAGGTAGTTTAGCTTTTTTTGAGCAAGCTCTCCTACTACGGGGAGCAAAGGAAATTTACTGCAATTTTCGCATTTTGACCGTCATAGGTCATAGTATCAACATAAATTATAAAAAAAGGTGCAAATCGAGGTGAACCTATCCCTTTAAGCTCGACATGTAATAAAGTTCTTTTAATCAAAGTATAGATAATATAGACATATAGAATACAAGTGGGATTGAACTCACTGACACGGAAGGACATCATCTAATACCTATTTACATAATACCCACACTATATGTATAACCATCAACATCATGACTAGCTACACGTTATCTACAAATAAAGAAACCAAAAAAAGGAATTTTTTTAGATCTTGTGAACCCTTAAAAAATACGACATCCGCGCGCAGCGCCCACTTTGGTTGAGTTTTCTTTATGCGTTATCATACAGTATACAGTATACTTGCTTATGTGAGGAAATGAAAAATAAGTTAAATGAAAAATAAGCAAGTAAGAAATTATTTTCGGCCACAGGACCAAATCCTTCCGGGGAGTTACGCTTGAGAAAACTTGGTAACTACATATTGAGGCGTTAGGTAGTAATGTGTGGAATCAAATTAGGAAGTTTGGCTAAGAATATTCGGAAATTTAAGGAAAAATCATGCGCGTGAGCGAGTTAGAGGTCGGAGTAGAAGTTAGAAATGGAAATTTGAAGTAAGTGACTCAAAACTTGCTGAAATGAAAACTAGAGCAAGTACCTCCATTGTCAACGAACATAGTATTCGAACTAGTACTGTACTTACCATGATGCATAGTACTATGCTAGTAATATGCTAGTACACTATACTAGTACGGTACTAACACTATACTGGCACTACATTATAACATACTAGTACTGCATTAGTACTAGTGCTAGAACTAGAACTATGCTACGAGTCAGAAGTCAAGAATCCTAGACCAGGAGCACACGTGCTATGGGAGTCTCCGCCGACACTCCTTTGGACCCTTTGATTTCAATTTTAAGACCAAAAAACGTCAAACTACTAGTCAAACAATGGAACCATTCTACTAAACTATGTGTGTAACTTCCGGTATTCAACATAATTTCCAGTAAATTTGGATGGAAAATGTAGAGGGTGGAAAGCCACATATGATGTCAAAGTTTACATGTGCACAGAAAAAAGTCGGACCATATCGCCATCAAAGAAATATTCTGATTTTTAGTTTTCATAGCCCGATTTCACCAAAATATAGCACCTTTCTGTCCAAGCGCACGGCTTCTAGGTAACCCGGATCAGTAAAAGGCGCATTATAACTTAAAGCGAAATAACAGCCGGTTTTTGAAACGCATCGAGTGCATCAACATTCCCATCCAGCTTATGCAAATTAACAAAAATTAGAATAAAGAATCGAGCTAAATTCGAGTAAATTGCATAAATACGTGAGAATTCAGTTGTCCGATATGGCTATGCGTTTCAAAAACCGGGCGGTATTTCACTTTAACGTTGACGGATAAACTATGAAAAATAGTTCTTGGTTGGCACGATTCATTAATTGGACGGCTTGTAGTTGGTCAGTATTGAGCATGGATCCCAAACATTGGAGTAAAAGTTGAGATTCATCCATACAAGTTCTGTACATTGAAGAACAACGTGGAAAACTTTGTTGCCGTGCACAAAGGCAATTACTGGCCCGTGACCTAACTTTGCAAGTTCAGTCTGACCACGAGAATAATTGCAACAATCTTTCGCCAATCACAGACCAATTTTGCAACGGTCTTTGTCAAGTTATGTTTGACTTTCAAGACACGGCCATTCAAGTGCGACCATTTAATAACAATGACGATTTTGCACTGGGCCACAAAAGTTGCACCACAACGCTTGCACAAACTACTGACCTACCTACGACCGCACCCACACGAAACGCACGGCAGCAACATGAAACTCCGCGTCATCGCTGGCGCACAAATGGAGGGTTCGCCTTAGCGACACCACAACACCACGGCGGTGCACCTGTGCTGGCCTACCCGAAAATGTGAGCCGCATCTGCGCCAACTGCAATGCAACATCTTCCCATGCACATGTGGCCTACCCTCCGAAACGACCCACTTTTAGTTTTAGTGAGCGGCGATGACGCAGAGTTTCCTCAATGTATGCAAGCCTTATTGCGCTCAATTGTTTGCGTTCAATCGCTGTCTATTTTATTCTTGTTCTTATTGATAATTAAATAAATAATTAAATAATACCTGATCGACATATTGGCTTGTGACTTTCAACACCTGCATATCGCCCTCGAAGTGAACGTGTTTACATGGAAGACTTTTTGGAAAGCCGCACGCATCCTAAACTAATACTAAATGCATTCTACATCCTGGACCACTACTATCTTCATGCTAAATAAGTCCTAAAACGCAAGCGAATAAGCACTAATAATAATGAGAACACATTTTTTTTCTGCAATACGCCGCACAGGCGCGGCACATACACACAAGTCTCTCGCAGCTAGCTGTTGCGTCTTTCAATGAGGACGGCATGTGCTTACATGCATTTTAATCGACGTGGGCACATTATTGCACTGTCTTGGCCTCGGGATTAAATCGGGTAAGGAACAAACTAGCAACATATAAGGAAAGTGTAAAATTTCTACAATCAAACTGGCCACTGCTTTTTCTTGAGCCGGCACACGATTCTCCGAGTCGCTTACGGCTACCGCCATTGTTTCTAGGTCTGAATGAAACAAGAATTCGACGCGAAAAAAACATCTAAAAACGTGTTCATCATCACGAAAAGAGAAGATTATCAGGAAAAACAGTATGTGAGGTAATTTTTCGCGGGTAAGATCCGAAAAAATAATGCGAATACCATACGGAGTGCGGCAATAACCTCGCTCATTCCTAGTTTTTTTCGACTGCTTACACAGGAGTACTTTCATGAAACGGTTTTTTCATGGGCCTGAGCCACCAAACAGTTAAAATTCAAAGTTGAACATTTAAAAAAAAATATTGTTATCGCGACCGGCCTTATTTCCGTTCTAGAAGCGTAAATTTCCACACGAGCGCTTTTGCTTGGCGGAAATCGTGGTATTTTCGCGGAAACGCTAGTAGCCAATAACAGCTCATGTAGGCAATTCACGCAACAAAATCAACAACAATAACGTGCACGTGGCTTTGAAACTTACGCTGCACAATTGCATTGGTTTACAGGTTATTTCGGGATCAATAATAAAAGATCCATCATGCAGGCTTATTTGGATCTGAGGCCATATTCACCAACACGCAGGCGCAGGGAGCCTTCCCTCGCATCCCTTAGGGATCTAAAGAGTCCTCAGAGAGTACGAAAACCGAAGAAATTCAGAGCGCTGGTGAGCCTAGGGAGGGCTCCCTGTGTGTTGGTGAATATGGCCTCAGTAAGAGAACGACTTATCCATCGTATGCCGGTATGCCAACACATCAAGATCATCGTTATTATTCGGTATCATACGATACCGTATACGGTATCGGATAAAGTTAAGATTTTACAATTTTGCAATCAATGAATTATTTAATTAGATACAAAGTAAAGCTTTTAGGAAAAATGACAATTTGACACATAAATTCCAAATAATAGTGCATTTCCCAGCCAGAAAAGGACATCCCATAGGTCCCCCATGGGTCCAATTGTTTCACACAAAAACAACAATAAAACTGGGTCATTTTACTGTGTTCAATGTTTCAACTTAGCATTCGGATTTTTTTCGTAAACTAAACTATTTTACAGCGAATATTTCATTAATTCTTCATTTTGGACTCCATTTTGGACATTTTGGACTTTTGGACTCCCATCACTGCCGATATTCCCTTCAAGAATAGCTATGTATATCTGCGCAATGTGCGCCATGATTACGCCGGGGGAATAATTCTAACTGGCGCATATGCGGCGCGCACTATTTTGGGAGAATTCGTGCATTACAAAATAAGCGTACTTCTCCAAAAATCTTCTCGCCCGTAAAGCATCACAAATCACAAAAACACGTCGCGTGACTACTCGAATTAATGGATTACTAATCAACATCTTATGATTATTTTAGTACATCTCATCGAAAGAATCACTCAAAAAGGGGAACCCTTCCTTCTTGGGAAAACAACAATCTTGGGTGCGCAGACCTTATTTGGACACCATTGTGTCCCGGGTGCTTACACCATTTAGCCCACAAACTCAACCAAACAACGATAGAAACTACCCTGATCAAGAACCCGCAAACATCACTAAATTCAATGATTCGAATCATTCAAATTACAATAAGGTGTGAAGTATGACCCCTAGAAGAGTACACTCCCAATCACAACACATAAATCACAAGACCAGAGTCCGTATGCTAATGCACCAACACACTGGGAGCACTCCCTAGGCTTACGAGCACTCTGAATCTCTTCTGCTCTCGCACTCTTTAGCTCCCTGGAGAGGCTAGGGAGGGCTCCCTGCGTGTTGGTGATTACGTCCTCAGTTTCTATCGTTCCTCGTTACATAACACTCCCACTTGGTAACGAGACAAAATCCCGCGCACAATAAAAAACACCTCATTGCAGATAAACAATTTATTCTAATCTAAAGGTACATGCAATTACAAAACCAAAAAGCTAGCAAGAGTAGCAGCATTCACAATCTTCAAATTATTAAATCAATCAATCAGCATATTCACAAGAACAAGTAATGCAATATAACGTTAATGCATCAAAACATAAGCTCTCTAAAACGCAAAAAATTAATTCACAGAACCAAAATGATACACAATCACCCCATCCCCAAAAATATTAATAGCTTAGTCAGCTTATAAAAATTATAAAAAATTGTAGCCAAGGTAGGTTACACAGTGAGATAATTCTAAACCAAATTGTACAATCAAGTATCACAAACTCGTAGATTTAAAGTACCCATATCACAGAGTGAGAAAATTAAATTCTAAAATACCCAAAGTAGATCTAAAGTACCCATAAAACGAAAAGGGAAATAAAACCTTAAATTAGAAAGATAACTTTTAGATTATTCTTCGGCCATTATCAGTGACAATAAGCCCTCCCGGTTGTCCAGGGCTCGACTCCAAGACCTAAATAAAAGAATAAGGTTGTGTTTTGGTAATTTGACAATTCTCGCTCGCTCCATCCCTCCCTCTATGTCTCTTTCAAACCCTCTCCATCTCGCTCCCTCGTTGTATACTCATTCTACTCTTCTCTCTTGTCTCTCACTTAAACCCTGTATCTCTCTTAAAGCGAAATGCTAGCCTCTTTGGAAAAGTTGCATATGATAAGCAAATCCAATGTATCCTATGCTAATTTTGTACGATTGCCGTGGACGATCGTACAAAATTAGCATAGGATACATAGGATTTGCTTATCATATGCAAATTTTCCAAAGGGGCTAGCATTTCGCTTTAAACCCTGTATCTCTCTTAAACCCTCACTCCCTCTCCCTCTCTCCCATCCCCTCCCTCCCTCTCTACCTCTCTCTTCTCTTCTAAAGTTCACTCTGTTCGCTGAACTTCCTCGTGTAGCTCACTTCAATCGGTGCGGTTCCATTAAACGACGGGTTCTCAAAGTTTTCAAAAACTGCTCGCACACCCAGAGATGGTGCCACGCCTTGTGGAGGACTGTCCACTGTCAACGCGTCTGAAAATCAATAAATAAACGTACAATATTAAATCAATCGACTTCTAAAATGTCCAACGGACAATTTAAGTCTTTCCAACCAACCAATGTTTCATTATTCAACCAAAAGAGTACCAAAAGTAAGACATACAAACTTAAGGTATCTGTTCGATTTGTATTTATGCCACGCGTGTCATACTATTATAGCACAATAACATAAAGTAACTCACCATCGTTGAACATGGGACTCTGGAAAGAGTGCATCGTGGGCACCCGGGTGGGCAGCACAGATTGCTGGGAAATCTTGCGAATCTTGTCAATTCCAGTCTGCGCCACATTGCGCAACCGTTGTCCGCCATCGGCAACCACGTTCATCGAGTCGATAGTCAGCTGTCTAAAATGGGCAACAATTAAAATCAATCAATATGGTACAAACTCCAAACATGCTAATTACAAATCAACTAATCAATAATCGTTTTCAGGTCACACCGCAATTTCTTGCAGGTAATACACAAATGTCAGAAGAGACAGGATAGTAACGATTATCCAAGACCAAACACTTCATATCATCAATAGTTCAAAGCATAGTTAAAAAAAAAACAATTTCGAAACATGCTCACTTGCAGTCGTCCAACTTCTCCTTGCTGTACAAGTAGGCAATTCCACAGACAATTGCAAAAGCAATTAGGAACAAGATCCATAGCCAGAGAGAAGTAGACTCGGCAGACTGAGAGCTGGGGTCGTAAAGCACGTCGATCAGCTCGCACTCGAGTCCAACGTAGCCGGGGTCACACCTGATAAAAAGAATTACAGTACTATTGGCTAAGGTCATACATCAAATAGAATTGCGTGCGCGAATCGCAATTGCACAGTGCTAGACACCGCGCTCAACTATCATACCTCAATTGCTACAAACGAGCATATAACCAAGATACAAAAACCACAATGACACAGTAACCAGTCCAAAAACTCTAAGTCCACAAGAAGTCCATAAATCCACAAGAAGCACAGAAGTTACGCAAACTACAGTATGCCGCCACAAAATCGCAAACTACAGTATGCCGCCCCAAAATCGCAAACTACAGTATGCCGACACAAAATCACAACAACTCACTCGCATCGAATGTCCACCACATGTCCTGTTCTCTCATCATGTCGCTCAACACAACCGCCATTTGCTCCACAGGCATCATGCTCCTCGCACAATTGGGTCATATAGGTGAGATCCAGGGAGCCAGTCTAAAACGCACATAATTACCATAATTAACAAGACAATTACGCCGTATAACACTATGGCATATATCGACATGACATACGACAGGTCGAGGTACGGACATTCCGGTAGTCAGAAGTTACCAGGTTTCATTAAAATAGTTAATGATTGGAACTTTGTCGAGGAGGCAGCAGTGTGACGCACATACAACGCCTAGTCTCCGATAGGCATGACGAGGCCACGGGTTCGAATCCCGACCAGCGCTAATTTTTTGCAAACATGCACTCACCACGTCAACATTGGTCAAATTGCGCCGCATTTCACACTGTCCGTCCCTGTTCAGCGTGTACTCGTCAGGGCAGATGCACTTGGCGTGCAGGACGCCATCGTGATCGGGAATAGCCAGACACACGTAGAAACAGTCCATCGAACCGCATGGTCCAGAGAGTACAGGAGGCTACAAATTAAATGCTTTATCGTACATTATCGATTGGAGATTTAAGTATTCATGTGCAAGTCCAAATCAAAGAGGGCGAGAGAAAGAAAGACAGACAGAGAGAGAGGAGAGAGAGAGAGATCCTACCTGTGCAAGCGTGTGGTTGATCGTCAATCCAAAAGGCTTGTGAGTAAATGATCGTTCAATGTGCGGACGGAAGTGGTGCTCCTCAGATACGTCAATCGACTTGACCGATTGCGATTCACTAAAAGTTGGAATGTTAGATATACGAGTCAAAACTGAACAGCACTGAGAGAAGGTGTCTAGTAGTCTAGGTGGCGGTGGCGTGTGGGCGGCGTCGTTTCGGCCGACAAACTTGCGCGCAGTACCATTGCGACGTGCCACATTGTGAGCGATGGATCTCCGATCTCTCGCTGTGAGGAGATACAAAAAATACCATATTTTTCACTCTCCACAAACACAGTACTGCGCCTGACATTCTTAATCACAAACCTCTCACTGTAGTACAAGATTCCATTGAAGAAAGCCATGTCGAACGGATTGCGCACTCTGGTGATCATATTACGCTGATGAGTGTCGATGTTGATACGGTCCAATTGCTAAAAGTATAGGACTCACTTTATGTTTTATTCTACGCAACTCCTAGGGTAGTAAATAAACTTGAAGCAGTCACGATAACGACAACGTATACGGTCATGGCATCACATTGACTAGATAGCATAGCACGCCCCGCCCACAAACTAAATCCAATCTGAAATATATCAAACCTGAAGCTCCGAGTCGGCAAAGTACAAATCGTTCCTAATATAGTCAATGACCAACGCGCGCGGCTCCTCAATCTTGTGATCATCGAGCACAAAGATCTAAAAAGCACAAAGATTCGCATGCCCGGCTATTCAACTCACAAAAAAAGCATATCTGTAGCAAATGGTGACGGTCTCTAAATGGTCCCCAAATGGTCGGCAAAAGGACACCAAAGTAACAAATACGCACCCCAGTGCCGTCCACATTTCCACACTTGATCTTGGCCGTCTGGTGGAACACCTCAATCCAGCACATGATACCGCGGAGGGGGTTAATGGCCAGACCACGGAATACCGGGTACTCGACACGTCCCGACAACGTCTTACGCGACTTGGTAGACCTCAGCACACGAGTGCAGAAACGGAAGTCCGACATACATACACGGATGGTTGGGGGCTCGGTGCGACCTAAATTTAATTATTTAAGTTTCACAAATCAACAAAAAGTTGGCTACAGCCTGAAAGCAAACACAACTAGTGGATAAGAGCGTAAATTAGAGTAGAGTAGGTTGGAAACCAAAAGCACTCTTTAGCTCCCTGGGGAGGCCAGGGAAGGCTCCCTGCGTGTTGGTGAACACGGCCTCCGTACTCAATCTCAACCCCACCAGTCAGAACAACCAAACGACAAACCGCCAGCCACAAAGAAGACATTCTCGTTGACCCAGTCATACTCAACATTTCCGAGTCCATTGATTCCACGGCGCAGAGGGCTCACCTGTCCACGCACGGTCTTGGCAATTTGATACTGAAAAGAAGTGTAAATATTTGGTGAAAAATAAAAAGTTGCTGGTCCTCGCCAATACAGTCAGACCTTCATTTCTAACTACAAATGGTCTACGGTAGCACAAACCAAGAAAAATACAAGGCGTAATACACCGTTAAACAGTGGGGGTACGGGGCACCGCACCGGGGACGTGGGGACAACGAACATGCAGTACACGTTCCTGGGGATCACCGCTAGCTAAAGCTAAGGGCTCACCTCTCCCTGGTGTCCGGCAATTGCCATGTAGAGCTGCTGCGAGCGAACATCGAGCGATAGATGGAGCATTGATTCGCCAGTCTTGAGCGAAGAGTAGATGTGATAAGACGAGTGGTGCTCAGCGTCATCGTGGAGAGCAGAGATACGGACCTAAAAATGAGTTGCATAAGAAAAGAGTTTAAAAAATATATTTATTTTCTTCACACAAAACGAAGCGACGACGCTGATTCTGATTCGGATAAAAAATGGTGCAAAATAGAAAGCAAAGGCCAGAACAGAAAAAATCACTGCAAAAAGCGTATCAAGTCTATCAAGTCAGGACTTGATTTCGGCAAGCGGCGCTAGCTTTAAACAGATCAGCATAGTTTTTCTCTCTCTTATAGCCTATAATTTGAAAACAAAAGCCCACCTCATTCCCAGTGCTTACAACCAGCTCTCCGGCCAGGGCATCAACCTGGGGCATACATCGGTGTCCCGACTTATCCAGCGAGTAACCAACGGCGCACGAACACTTGTAGCTCTTGTCTAAACAAGTAACAAGTATTGTTCGAAACGTAGAAGAATAAAAGGGCCAAGTCCCAAGTACATCAAGCAAGCGCCGCAAACAGCAACAGTGCACACGATCAAAGAACACTCACTTACCCCCAACGGGTTCACAGTAATGACTGCAGCGCGAGTGATCTTCACAGGCATTGTATCGCACACAGGTGGTACGATCCTTAGAAGACAGCACTAGTCCGGGTGGGCAAACGCAACGTGCCTCTGAAAACAGTATGATTCGAAATGGGCAACCTCTCTCTCTCTCTCAGAGGTCGTATTCTTCCCCTTCAGTTTTTGTCCCTCAATTCCCTGAGACCTATGTTAAAATGCTTATGCTACTTTGTGCTAAAGGAGATGAGGGAACCTGTGAATGTCTTCAGGTAAAGTAAACATCCCAGGTTAGAGCCGTAATCAGCACAAATGTGTTGTGCGTGTGATATATACGAATACGAATCCATTTAATGGAACGATGGACCATTGACCGTAAAGTACAAGGACCGTAAAGACCGTAAGGTCCGTAAAGGAGCCACATAGCTAGGCTAGGGAAGATGGAGGAGACAAAAGAGACAAAAAAAACTCGTACCGCGAACATTTGCCTGGCACTTGTACGAGCAGCGCATATGGTCGCACTCCTTGCACATTCCCAGTTCATCGTCTCCCTGGGGACAATCCCTCTGTCCGTCACACGTCTTCGTCATGTTCACGCACAGATTTTCTGAATAAAAGCAAAAGTAGACATGTCAGGTTTAATAGGCAATCGATAGGCGACCTCGCGACATGTTGCAGGGCGCGTTCGAGACGGACCGCGCTACCGTCCATACACAAAATTGCAGTCTTTTTGCATAGTCAAAGATGAAAAACAAAAAGCAACTAAATCAGCAGGCACATAGTGAATTTGATGCAATATTTACGGAGGTCTTTAATAGAAATTGGAAGAATGAACACGTTACGTCCCCTTGTTAGTATGGGAACTTATTTATACGCATTGCCGTATTAGGGTTGCCTTTAGATTATGTACTGTGAATGTAATCAATAAATATTTTAATCAATGTAATCCATTATTAACTAAGCAACTAGTTTCAAAGCCCGAACCTCCAAGACACTTGTAGGTGCCCATTCCGGAACCAGCGTCGCACTTGACCCACACGTGTTCCATGTTCTCAAAGTCCTTCTTCTGGAGGAGTCCGTTAGTGGAGGCTGACTTGCTCGCTTCGGTAGCCGGGGTCGGGGTTACGGTGGTACTCGGCGTGCGCGTGCGGGAAACAGTAGGCCGAGACTGGGTAGGCGTGCTCAACAGGGCGGGTTCATGGTGGAGACAGTCCTTCTGAAAAAAAAACACAAAATACTAGCTAGTCAGCATCAGTATATATAAATATAGCCGCACGATAAACCATACATATGAGGCCATATTCACCACTCCGATTCCCTCGGGGAAATAGTCCCTGGGGACAGAAAATAGCATTCTAATGTGAGAGACGCAGAGAAAAAGACGGGGAATTCCCCATGGGGAATTGAGTGGTGAATATGACCTCAGCACAAGATCTGCACAAGTGGGCAAAATACGGTATATAGAACTAAGAATTACGAAACATACACTTGGGGATTCGATTCGTTGATTCGGATTAGCTCAGATCATTAGATTAGCTCGTCAACGTAACACAGACTTAAATTAAATAATAATAAGATGTAAATGTAAAACATAGAGTTTTACACAATACTCTTATTTATACACTCCCGTCCAGTCGCAACAATACCCATAGAGACAGGCACAAGCGATAACGACAGGGCATAAAACTCGTCGGAAAGCTCAAAACCACCATCCAAATATGTGTAGTGTTTCCCAAACTCGTATCTATCTATGGACGTTTCTGATTTTCACACTATCCAAATTCATGCAATATGCTAATTCGGCTGGTGGTTTCGTCGGTCAGTTCGTCAACGAGTTTATGCCATGGATAGCGAGTGGCCCGAATAAAGACAGGGAGTTCAAAGTAAGAAATCAAAGAGTAGAATTTGACCTCGTCCTCTCCATTTTCGCAGTCGGGCTCATCGTCGCACCACCATGACCGCGGGATGCACATGTGGGTGTCCGAGCTGCCGCACGCAATCTGGTTCAGTGGACACGATGTTGGTGGACACGATTTCGGCTCGTCGTCACCCAGGGGGCAATCCTAAAAAAATCCAAAATGGATACAAAAACTTGTGACCGCATTAGTTTTAGTTTCCATAAGTAAAGCAGCTTAAAGGGCAGAAGAGGAGACTACATTGCCACCACACATGGGTTTAGTATCCGAAAATTATGATAGTCAGCAAAAAATATATAAATTTAAGTACAAACACACCATTTCTCCGTCGCACACCATCGAACCATGAATGCAGGGACCGCTCTTGCATCTGTGATAACCAGCATCACAGTCCTGCTCCATCTCGTGCACCTCGGCGAGCTTGACCGACGACATCACTACCTTCCTGTAAAATGACAAATAAATAAATATACTAGGAGGCTAGGAGCATATGGCTACTAGACAGTGAATAATACTAAAGTGGCCATACACAAAACAATGACTTCTACAAAGCAAGCCTGCCACGGTAGGTAACAGAAAAAAAGAGGCAAATTTTCCCGCGAGGGCGAGGGGAGACAATGGATGTTCGTGCTGTGCTTTAGGGTAATGTAAACTGCTAAAGAATCAGAGAATTGAGAACCAGCGACTCGCTCGGCACGGCACATCGGTGGGGTGAAGCGGAAAGTGCACAAGATATAATATCAAGAATAAGACCAACATTCCATTCAGTGGATTGTGCGTAATCTGGCGAATCTCTTCACATCCTAACTCGTCGCGCCCATTGTGACAATCAGCCTGAAAATAGTCAAGGATGAGGAAAAAAAAACTTTTCCATTACCGTATGAGAACAATCAATAAGAGACGAAATCGGGAAACGAGGAAACACGAGAAAGCTCAAACAAGTAATGAACGCAGTGAATCGGGAATAGGGCATCAAAGCTCTAGTGAATATAATATACTCACTAGTCCGTTGCACTTGAATTTCTTGTCGATGCAGTCGCCATTGTTGCAGTTGAACTCGCCGGTCAGACACTCGTGGAGGTAGGAACAGTTATGCTCATCCTAAACGATAATGTTTTAGTTTTTAAATACGACAGAAAAATATATGAACCGGCTGAAAACGAAATAACACATGTAACACGCAAGAAACATTAGAAAATATCCCAATATGCATTGTAGGGCCGGGAAAGCCAAGTCGGAGAACTAGGAAAGGTCCACAAAGACTGTTTAAAGCTTACAGATCCATCCGGGCAGTCTGGCACATTGTCGCATCTCCATTCTAGCGGCAAGCATTCCCTTCCAGAGACACAAATGTGGTGAGTTTCATTGTTGCACGCACTGATTAAACGAACGCCTGCAAGAAGGACATTAAATATATCATCACGTAACAAACAAACAAATAAACAAACAAACTGGTGGCACAAGTGTAAGCAGTGGACAGGCAACAACGCCTTTCCGTTCTAATTTCTAATGTTCGAAGTCCACGTTTATGCATCAGCTAATCTTTTGAATCCACTCTAACAATTGCTGAAAAGAATATAAAAGCATCAAACTTACCGAAAAAGCAAAGCGTGAGTATATTCCTTAATAAAAAGCGGCCGTGCATCTTGTTAGTTTAGCCAATAAAGAATACGTGTAGCGACAGTGATCTACACTGTTAGAGTGGTATGGGAGGGAGATCTACAAAGGGCAAGGAGGGTTGTTATAGGGGCGAGCGTGAGACACGAAAGGACAACGGACAGAGCGAAGAGACCAACTTTTGCGCTCAAAAACCATTTTTGGCGCGCGAATTTGTCACGTACGCATAACAATTGCCCAATTATCCCCACGCAAACACTGCTGCCTATGCAATTGCCGACCTCATTAAACAGTTACGCAAATCAATTATCGAACTTCAGAAACATATGGGTCGAATTGTTTTCCTTCTTCAAATGATTCAAGTGAACACACGTGCGGTTCGCAGCCGGAAGGTACTGAGTTAGGAAGCATGACGTAGTTTCAAAATAAAACACAAATAATCCAAAGAATAAATAAAAGTATTCTCGGTTTTTTTTGCAATCTCACAAATTATGATAACGTACGTTCGCTCCCTATTTACAAAAACTATATTCATTCGTGTTTGTGGATTATTCGTAGTTCCGAGGAGACACCAGAGAAGTCAGACAAAACTTATTATTGATTGCAATCATTCAACACATAAATAAAATAAAATAATAAAGACGGCCCAATGCTGGATTTCACTTATTATTTATTATTTATACATCGAACAAGGATCATTGTGTATCCATTCTTGGTGATTTATGTATTATTCCTTATATATAGTGTTTTTGTATCTTGATATTCATTACTTCTGAGGATCTGCCGTAAGTCTGAACTTCGGGAGGTATTCACAATAGTTCCTTTAGAAAACACATCGCTCCACTGAACTGAACTCCGCTGAGCACAAGAATTGAGACAATAGAAATTGTTACAAGCACAGTAAATTTTTAAATCATGAATCGTCAGTGTTAGTAAGGTAAAGCACTGTCCGCAAATTTCCTGACATGTGTCACTGTGTGATGTCTAATTGTAAGAATTGTTGAATTGTACATTCCGAACGAACAACTTCAAATTTATTGAGCGTACGTAACGAGTAAGATTGAAGAAATTCAGAGGTAACTAAAGTTTTATTAAAAGATACTCAGACAGAATTTCCGAAAAAAAAGAGCCGTCTGCTTAGGCCTGCTCGCCGTTTATTCCGACTTCCTGTCCAGATGATTCTGAAAAGAAATAAAGAGTCAGCTCAAGGAAAATCGCTATGTTAATTCCACGGATCACGAAAATGCCCTAATAAGGAAACTTGACTCAATTGACGAACGTCATTCGGCAACTTTGCATGCTGTTTGGCACCTCTACAAGAATAGACACCTATTCCTATACCGCACCCAGCTTTGACAGAACGTTTGAATTACCGTTATAAAAATATTAAAAAAAAACAAGCAACATGACCTCTTCCGTTCAAATCTATTTGGCTCGATTCCGCGTTTGTGATAGTTCCACTGCTTGCAAATTTTGCATATTCCTTCGATAGGATGTCCAAAAAATATTTCACCTAAACGTTGTGTTAAACCAAGCGTTACTGGAGTACGCAATCAACCAAACAAACAAACAAACAAACAAACAAAGCTCACAACTTTAAATAATAAGATTGTATTCATGCACATTATTTCCATCTACGTTCATAAGTATGAAAAGACTTCTCAGGCGGCGTCTCTAAAGGCTTACTTGCTCCTTGTGCTGGATCAAATAGTTTATTAAAAACCCATGACCACCAATAACTTTCGTCATTGTACCGATCTGCAAATATGATTGTTTACTACTTATGATATGCATAGCTTGTACTTTTTTCTTTGCTGTTTGTCACAAAGTTTATTTGACTATGACAAAGGAAATTTTTTATTTTTAGTTCAACATAAAGAATAGGACCGCTTTTTTGTGTTTCAATGCTATAACACAAGAAAACGAAGTAATTGCTGAAACCAAAGAAAAACCGTCGTTGGTCCATCACCAAATAATAATAATTATTATTTATGGACACATCATATATAATAAAAGTGTGCATCACATAAATGATGATGAGTAGGTCACCAAATGGTTTTTACCGAAAAAAACCGTCTGGTGACTGGTTCGTGCCCGGCTCTTGCTGACCATCTGATAATGGTTTTCATCAAACTTGGTCACGAACTGGTCACCAAATGAGCAGGCCCACGAAAAAAACCAATGAACCGTCACCAAATGCGTTCACCAATTTCCTATACTCACCAGAATATCCCACATCTCAGTTGTCTCAGCTTTTTCATCATTTCTTTTCTTGATCACGTCTTCTCGCGATTGTTCAAACTGCAAACAAATTCTCCTTTACTCTCTCAAAGAAGAATATTTTGTTTCCTTTACTTTGAAATATTTTTTTTTGCAGTCAAAAATGGAAACCATAATTTCGTTTCTAGTGCGGATAAGGCATAACTAAAGCAATACATGGCCGACGCGTGGGTGGCAAACGTGCTCGCCTTACTAAATAAACCATAGGTGGCCCGCGCACCCCTCGCGTGCTCCTGGCGCACGTGCTGCGCACACTGACCAATTTTTGGGTGCGCTGCCACTCCTGGGTGCGCTGCCACTCCTGGGCGCGCAGCCCGTTGTTTGCGGTCTCGGTGCCACAGAACCCAGCACCCTAACAAAGGTTTTCGCATTATATTTCTTCGTTACAGAAAATATGACCATTTGCGACGTTACTGCACTGCTCACCAAACGGTCAGCGTTCCGAAAATTAAGCCTTTCACGAACACTTACGTTTTTCGTTTGGTTCTTGTAGGCTTCGATCAAACATTCGAGTATAGGCAGCAGTTTTGTCGCACGATCCATCTTAACCATAAATGTTTGGACAAAAGTTCAACTTGTAACCTATCGTCCAGTTAAAGGGTCAGGCCCATTTCAAATTACCCCTATTTTTGATGACTCCATCGGATTCTCCGTTTCAAATATAGTAGGTTGAATTTGTTTTCCAATTTTCAGTCGCAAAATTCACGCGGTATTCAGCAATTTATCATGGCCATGCATACCCAACTATATATCGCAGTTGTCACGCCCCTCCGCGCTAATTGGGCAATATGCTCTATTGGGCGTGGCAATTGCGATATTGGCCAATCGGCGCGAATGGGCGTGACAACTGCGATTGATTGTTGTGTATGACTGGCCATGGTAAATTGCTGAAAACTGCGTGAATATTGCGACTGGAAATTGGAAAAAAATTCAGCCTACTATATTTGAAACGGAGAATCCGATGGAGTCACCTAGCATAGGGGTAATTTGAAATGGGCCTGACCCTTTAACACAATAACATTGCCCGACTTGCCCGAAAGCTTTCCCATACATTCTTAAGTGCCCATATAGGCCAATATAAGTATATTTAACCTAACACTATCGTGCATAATTTTTCTCAAAAACATACATTCTCCTGCAAGGCCCCATATGCCATAGGTTGGCTAATTCAAGCTTATAATTGAATAGGAGAAATCACCTTCTTTGTAATTTCTTCTGGCTTGTTCATTTCTGCAAGGGCATCCATGACGTAGTGCCAAAGCTATAAAGATATTAATACTATCATGTTCTAGGACTGTCCAGATTCAATGTGCTGGACCCTCATGGCTGTACATTGTGCTGATGCTTTTGCTGTACCGGTATATGCTTTATTTATTTTTTAAATGACTATCTATAGTACTTTAGTCTCGTTCATTTATGCAAGGGTCTTCAGAATTGACCGAAATCGAAACTGCTGCTTGGAGGTGGCTGAATGGCAGAGTGGCTAGCGTGTTTGACTCAAAACTACTGATCCCGGGTTCGAGTCTAGCCTGTGGCAATCTTTAGACCACCACACGGTAATCCATCCTGGACGTTGAGCAACTTGCACTGTAACTCTATCGAACAAGCCATGGCCTTGTATACGGTACTGATCCATTTACCACAATTAGATGATGCTTCCTAAACCTAGATTTATTTATTTACTTTTAGCATGACTAAGATCATTAGCTATGACAGACCTTATCAACTCCTCCATCGGTCGATTTTGGCGCATTACAAATTTCAACTACAGTCTCGTAGCTCACGGAAGTATGTAAGATACCTGGTTCCGCGGTTTCTGCAACAAGCAATAAATCAAATTCGTATGGTATAACCGGATTTGAAAATAAATGTTGGCTGGTTGGACGCTAACTCCGCGATTTTTTATGCAAATCACATTCGCTGGAATGTAAATACCGGCCGGTTTTTGAAACGCGTCATGGACCACTAAATTCTTACATATTTATGCTAATAATTGACTCGAATTTAACTCGATTTTTTATTCTAATTTATGCTCAATTGACGCTACAAAACGCCGCGGTTCACTCTTTTTCGTGGGCCAGTATATTTGTCGACCACTTTGTAGTTTTTATCGCAAACAGTATCAACTGGCAGCCAAAACCAAATGTTGACTAAATGGTCACCAACCGGTCACCAAAGGTTCTTCGCTGAAGAACATTTTATGACGATACCTAAAGCGTACATACTGCTTACTGTGCCCATATACGCAAGAGAAAATCAGGTTACCTCCTGTTGAATCTTTTTCGCTCATTTCTTCGTTTGTATTTGTAGTTCCACTAACAACCTGGAAAAGCTATTTTTTTACAGAACAAGCTCAACAAAAGACATTAGTTGGGAAATACTCTAAGTATGCGGCTGAGCTATACTAACGCAATCGTGTGGAAACGAAAAAAAATGAATTTCATGGGGTTTCCAAGTATGTTTAAAATTTACAGTATTTTGGAACCACACGATAGTAATTTTTCATTTCTCGTTTTATATATGCAGGTTTCGCGCAGAAATACGGTAGTATTGACAGAATCACACCGGTTTTTTTTGTGATACTTGGAAACCCGTGCGGCAAAAAGAGGCATCACGAAATTAGCGGCATACGCATAGAAAACATAAACGCGCAGAGCCTTGGCAGGTAATTTTTTGGCCAAATAACTCGCTCAAATTTGAGTTTTTTTTTGAACGCAGGAAATTTCCTGAAATTACAGTTTACAGCCTAGTTACTCTCGCGTGAGTCTAACGTACGGGTCTGATTCTTTACTTTTAAAGCGAAATACCGACCGGCACAGGCTGCTTGAGGTCTACTCGATGTGTTTCAAAAAACGGCCGGTATTTCGCTTTAAACAGTGAGCATTTAACGATTTAACAATGACTTACAGGTTGTTCCACGGTGATCCCATTTTCTAAATGTTCGTTCAAAATGCCCAACATTTTCAGCACCTAAAACACAAACGGTAAAATAGTTGCTAATGACAAACTGAACGCTGTCTGTTGAAAATGTTCTGCGTGCAGTGAGCAGTAATCATAGGCATAGGTTTGTGGAAATACCTACTCGACGCTTTGGGTACTTACGGTACTTTCTATTACACTGCACCGCATGAATTTACAAGGAACACACCTTTATTAGTTACCGCGCCGTAAAGTTCTACTCTCGGTATACTGCTTCGCATTGCGTGCGAGCCGCCCTATGCGGCTACGCGTTATGAGCAACAGCATGCGGTTACGGTTACCAGCGCTCTGCACGTACGCGAAAGCAATCGGCGCTCGTAGATTAAAGGGATGGGTTCACTACAAAATCACCCTGTTTTTATGCTTTAGTTTGATTGTACAAAGGTAAGCTTAAACGAAGAGCATAAAAAGTATTCCCTAGGGAAGATATTAGGTAAAAAGGGTGAGTATTGATCGATCTTCCGATAACATGAGTAAAACAAGATAAACTAGGGAAGCTAAGAGATATGGCTGAAACACACTGTTTTGAGCAAAATAAAATGTAGTTTTCATCGTTTATTTTACTTAAAACAATGAACATGAAACTTACTTTCTCTTTATCTTTCTCCGCATCGGCTATTGTAGAATTGAGCTCAGCAGCAAGTCTTATCATTTTATCGCCCTAAAATGCAAATATTTCCGCTATGTATGCTGGCACCTACTCTAAAAAATGATCGAAAAGTTAGTGCAAATGCACAGATGCCTCAGCCTAAGTTTTATGAATTTTGGTTGTAAACGAAAAATTGGGCTTCGACCCCTGCTCGACCAAAACCCCGATTTGTCGTATGCAACCAAAATTCATAATAGTCTAAAAAGACCTCAGGTCTTTTTAGGAAATGGGTGATTTGGTGCTGATTCCCAGCTTTTTTTTTGTAGTGGACAACCCAACTATTGGCCACTTAGCGACCACGATTATTACGTTTTCCTGTGAATAGTAAAGCGAAATCGGTTTTTGAAACACATCGAGTACACCAACATTCATATGCAGACTATACAAATGAACGTGCCGTACATTAAAGCGAAATGCCAGCTCCTTTGGAAAATTTGCATATGATAAGCAAATCCTATGTATCCTATGCTAATTTTGCGCGATAGCCGTGGACGATCGCGCAAAATCAGCATAGGATACATAGGATTTGCTTATCATATGCAAATTTTCCAAAACAGCTGGCATTTCGCTTTAAATAGAAAATCGAGAAAAATTGGAGCAAATTAGCATAAATACGTAAAGTTCAATTGCCGACGATCGCTTCGAAAATCGGCCGGCATTTCGCTTTATAACTCACCGCTTGAATTAATATCAACTTGCCCGTTTTTTTGCTTGCATTCGTAGCGAATTCTCCGAATCTTTCGAACTGAAAACATTTTCAATTCAGGGTTATCTTAGCAATAGGGCGTAAGTGTTCAATTGAGCCTTGCGCAACAATGGACTTCGAACAGCGCAAAACGAAAGCAGATGCCGCGGCGTTGAAGTAGCTCTCGTGGCGTTGCGCACGACAAACATTGCAAAGAAAAATAAAATGTATGAATAAACTAGGCGCACGTACGTCTCTCTGCATTTTCTTGGCGCAAGCTATCAAGCAGTCGATGTAATATAGAAGCTGTACCGCACGTTCCATCTGAAATCAATAAACAAAGGTAAAGCTTAGTTGTTATCCACAACCTTGTTGCTGAAAAACGTTTTTTTCTCAGAAGTTGCAGTGCAAGTCAGCATCCTGGCCCTACCCCGGAGACGTAGATCTTCATCTAGAACTCGTCGCCTACTGCTCAAGACCTCTGTGGAACATGTCGTAAGCTAAACTTGAAACTGTATTCTATCACCCCCTTGATTAAAGGAGCACGCCCTTGAAAGTGACTCCTCAAGAGCTTATTCTTCAGTAGCCTCAGGATGTAAGGTCTATCTCTTGAAGAGTAAGCAGGTTTTATCACATGGTAGTACGTCGTAAAGTAGTACAGTAAAGTACCTTTGTTGCAGTTTCCACAGTCTGGTCCAGCTCGGCAGAAGCGTACGCGATGTACGACGATATCTGCAAAAATTTGCTCTCTCCAGTATCTTTCTCGCTCTCTGCCTCTCTCTCCCCCTTTCTCACTCTATGTCTCCTTGCTCCTCTCTCTCTCTGACACTCCCTCCCTCACCCCTCTCTCTATCTATTAGCTTACCTTGAGGATGTTAAAGTCTAAAAGATTATGAGTATTGACATTCTTGCATATGTCGAATATGGTTTCATTATTATTAATCTCTGATGCCCCAGTTCCAAGTCCGAGTTCCCCCAAGAGTTCAGCAGCCTGCGCAATATTCGAGTAATCTTTTGTTTTCCGTTTCTCCGCTGTAATAGCAGCGCCATTCACATAGTTGGAAAGGTACGATAACAGAACAATTAGCAGAATAAGCCGTTTCATTATCTGAAATGACGCAGAATAGGAACTTTTTTTAGAAATATGGGTCAACGAAAGATATTATTTGATAGAGTGCGGCGAAAAAATTCCTGGCGCAATTGCCTGTTCGCGACCCGTTCGCCGGGGTTTCAAACGACACGTAAGGAATCCGCAGGATATGGCTGCGCGCCAAGTTCTCGCCGAGACACATTCGATATTGAGCAGTGTACATTGTTTTGAAGAACAGTAACAAAAATATTGCGATAAATTGTTTAAACGTTCAAAACAATTTTGAAAACCGGCTATTACCACGCACCTGTAAACACAACGGTAAAATTGAAGCAAGCGGCGTAAAGGCAAGTGTAATATGTAAATCCGCGCACTGCCACTATCTCGATCTTGTAGATATTGTACTCAAGGTCAGTGTCATAGAAAGGCTATATAGATATGTATAATCGGGCACACGGATAACAAACAAGAAACAAGAATTGCATGATATGGAACGTAATAAATGTGCTGCAAAATCGGTAGTATATTGGGGCTTCTCAAGGAAGCGATATAAACGAAGCTTTTTGAAATGAGTGTTGGGCAACTGCTCTAGCCGTAAGACGCCGAAAAATTTGTCATCTGGAAATCGTCGCCTGCTGCTCTGCTCAGGACCTCTGCGAAACATGTCATAAGCAAAATCTTGCTGTATAAGAGGAGAAATTATATGTGCAATCAGGGTATGATAGCAGTTGTACAATAGCAAAGTGCGGTTATCTACCGTACTTAACTTCGGACGTCCCCATGAAGAGCGTATCTTTTCCTGTTGTACAATGAGTACTGATTTGGTATGTGTGTATGTCTGTAATATATTTTTGTTGTTCCCGCTTTCTCAGACCACTTCGGAACTTTTCGGGACACAGGAAAAATAAGAACTACGAATTTGAGATTTAACTCAAATCTCAAGCACAATTAGTAATGTTATCGCTTAGTTGCATCCCACCTGTCCAACAAACAAAATCAACACAAAGCAACTTCACATTTATTCAAGCTTTATAAGGCAAATTGTGCAAAACTAGACGAAGAGATGAAGAGGCTTATTTTGATACAAATTAGACGGTCCAGGCGCCACAGAAGATAGGATGGACGGATTTATTGATTGATGACGTAATCAATCAATCGATTACGGGCCGAGGTAGCACGAAACGTCAGTGCGCGGCTTGGTCACTCCGGGGGTAGAGCTGCCTCCGGACGAGCCTCCTGAAATATATAAAGATTAAGTGATATTAAATAAACACGGAATGATATGTGAACTCTACTCTTCCAAGACCTTAATCTAAAAGCCCTAAGCAGTTGGAACCAGAATCAAAGCCACGACAGAAGCCTCTTACCGCTGGCTCCTCCGCTGCTTCCTCCGAAAGCGTACTCCTCACGGGCGTATCCACCACCGCCCCCTCCACCAGCGCTGGCGTATCCTCCGGGTCCCATGTAGGCTGACTTGTCTCCCATTGTAGTTGAGTGGTTCTCGAGAACGAGATGCTGAGGTATGATTATCTGGAGTATTTATTCGGTCCTTGGATTGCTAATTCGGCAAGTAGGAAATGCAAATATCCCTGGATTGGTGCAAAGTACGCTTCAGCTTTAATTTGTATTGCTAGACGTGATACCTGTGACGTACATGTAATGACACTGAAAAGTCGTATTCTAATTGGCAGAACTTGTAGTTGTCTTTTTTTATTATTTGCGAAACTCATAACGACCACACGTGTTTCTTGATGAGGTTTGTCTAGTTTATTCGGCTACCCATTTATAGGAGAATAAAAAAACGTGCATTTTTCGGTGACAAACTTCAAAAGATCAATTAAAAATGAATAAATAAATAAATTTGTTCTTTTAGTTTGTAAGTATATATATAAATACAATGTACTTTATTTTCAAAGTTACGGTATTGGTGTAGGAGAGGTGTCAAGTCAATCCATGCTGTTCACAGTCTTTTATTGCTTTTATTTAAAATCGTTTACGCTTCACGAGCGTGCACCTTTCTACAAGCGAGTTCAAATTCAACGTTTGCTTATGACATGTTCCGCAAAGGGAGTTCCTGAGCACAGGCGACGAGTTCCAGATGACAAATTGCTCGATGTCTTCGTGCTAGGGCCAGGCGGGATCACCCATGATTCCCTCACCGGGTGGTGGTTTCAAAGTTGTCACGGGCCTGAATCGAACTTATCTCTTTCAATTATGTCCATTTAGGTTGCTTATCTTATTATCGTGGTTTGGTTTTGGACTAATCGCGCTAGCCGAGGTAAATATTTTTTTTCATCTTTTTCTCTTTTGCAACGTTGTTTGAAGCGCACTCAATTACATTTCTGTAAGATGCCACACATAGTGCACCATTATACGTAGATACACTGCGACTTAACTTATCAATGCCTAAAACAAGTGCGTGTCATGACGGACTAAACGTCGCTTCCAATCTTCCGATAATCTTCCACTACTATGTTCTCGTACGCGCCGACGCATGCGTAGCTAGCCGCGCTTCTGTGACCGCGCGCGTAGTTGTCCGCGATCCGCGCAGTTACTCGCGTACGCGGATAGGTGCGCGGTGGACAGATAGTGTGTAATATGAAAGTTTTGGCAGCTGCGCGTCATAGGTTCAGAGTAGCCTTACACCCTTTCAGATTGCTCAAAGGATACGTATACGTAGAATTAGACTCCACAAACTTCCTGCTGCCAAACTTCTTTGTGCTTCACCTAAAATTTGCACAGTGATACATTTTCAGGCAGCCACATACAAAGAAAAATGCGAAAATTTGTTTTCTTTGACTAAACTATGCGATTTGACTGTGCAAGGAATGGCTTGGCCGGGCGACTGTCATGTGAGTGACAATACAGATAAATAATTTATTAATTAAGATATTCTTTTTAAGTTATTAATAATTAATTAAGATGGTTTGTTTAGCACTCTGGAAAGTATAGCACACGTTGTTCAACAGGGTACCCTAACCTAAGACACAGTGCTGCACAGCAGGATATGAACAACCTTCTACTGTTAGCTTGAAACAAAAAAGCAATAAGCATAACTAGTGGTAAATTAGAGTTATGGCTATTGTGTAATGGAGTTCTGTGCAGAATAGATAATCAAGGGGGTTGTAAACTATTTTGTTTTGGAACAACTTTAATTCTTTTATTTAGATTAGTGAACTGCTCAATCGGCTCCCATAACTATTTATTGATTTCCGGGTTTTCCGCTTAGTACGTTTACTATTGAATATTGTTGCAATGCATTGCTTGGTTTTAGGCTTTCGTGAAGAGCTGCAAAGATCCAGCGCAAAGCAAAACTAAAGATTGCATTGATGCAAACCATGAGCTGAAGATGTGCAAGGTGGGCTGTGTGCCTGTGTGTGTGTGAGCGTGTGTGTGCGTGTGGCGTGTGCGTGTGTGCGCGTGTGCGTGTGTGTGTGAGCGTGTGTGTGCATGTGTGTGAGTGTGTGCAGTAACAAACAAGCAAACTACAACACACTTGCTTGCTATGCTTTATTGTTTTATTGAAACGTATAACGTTTGGTTTTTTTCCGGAAAGTATGTTGCCCTGCCCCTGCTTACATGAAAGTTTCACGTTCGCGTTCGTCTAGTAAATAAACCAATTCATCGTAGCCGCAGAGAAACATTTTTAGGCTGCCAAGGACCATACCGTGCTACCGACTTTCTATTCTACTCATTGCGTCAACAACGCGGCCGATTACTCAGAGAGACGGTGCAAGGGATTTTGGGATGTTATTCAAAAACAAGAGGTATATTGATGGTGCACTATAATGTAGCTGAAGGGCAAATGTACAAGTATTGGGTATGACTTCGGCCTGTGGACCAGCGTTGAGATTTCACCTTCTTACACATAGATGGGTTGTGCTAGCCTACCGTTTGAAGATATTTCTACTTACAATTAGAGCGAATTACCGGCCGGTTTTTGAAACGCATCGTGGACAACTGAATTCCTATGTATTTATGTTAACTCGATTTTAGCTCGGGTTTTTATTATAATTTATCTTTATTTGCATAAGCTGCATAATAATGCTGGTGTACTCGATGCGTTTCAAAAACCGGCCGGTATTTCGCTTTAAATTTAGAAATCATTTATCTACGCTTGCGGATGGAACTGTCGTGCAGAGAATCGCGACCCAGGTCTATGCGGGGAATGTGACAAGGTAAATTTATGGAACTTTTCGGGGTCTTATTCATATCATGGCTAGCCTAATATTATCATGGCTAGCCTAAGATGCTATCAGAAAGCTAGCAATACTGGAACATACCCTGTAGAATGATTTTTTCAATAGTATTCAATTTCAATACTCACGAAGATATTGGGTGATAAAGTGGTGGATTGATCGGCCCCAAATGCAAAAAGGGTAATTGTCCTGCCTTGTTTGTATAGAGACAATTACCCTTTTTGCATTTGGGGCCGATCAATCCACCGCTTTATCACCCAATATCTTCGTGAATATTGAAATTGAATACTACTTTTTGTATTCCAAATTTTTAATATCCCTTATAGAAAATAAAGAAACAAAAAAAAAACAGACACAATTTAAGGTGAACCGATCCCTTTAATAGACTTCTTTTTGAACGCAACAATAATTACTCTTATGGATCGAGGGAGAGAGAGAGAGAGAGAGAGAGAGAGAGAGAGAGAGGAAGAGGTAGAGAAGAGGGATTAGTATCATTAGCTTGTTTCTTTTTAGATTCTGAAGCAGACGTGCTCCGCCGACAATTCCAAACAACCACTGTGCGTAGCACATCGGCATTACAAGGACAGTGAAAAGGCGGTCGAGTTGTACAAGACCGATAAAAAGGCGAGTTTATTTAAAGTGAAATACCGGCCTGTTTTTGAAACACATCGAATACTCGATTTCTTATACGGCTTATGAAAATGAACGTAAATTAGACAAAAAAAATCGAGCTAAAATCGAGCAAATTAGCATAAATTCGTAAGAATCAATTGTCCACGATGCGTTTCAAATAGTGGCCGCTATTTTGTTCAAACACTGTTTTTGGCGCCTATGATCGTTATGAGTAGCCGTAAGGTGATTAAAAAGTTGTGTATAGAAAGCGCGAATCGTAGCATAACCGCATTCCGCATTCCGAAACCCCGAAAGCTGGCGGAGTTTGCCTGTTTGCCAGAGACTCCTGACGAATTGTCCTAGACACGTTTGAGAAACACACAAAACATGAAGCCCAGTTTTCACTCTCCACTCCACTTATTCCATAGTTTTTCCAAATTTAGGCGGCATTGGAACTGCTGAAGTCCGTGAAGGAATGGGCATGTCATCCGTCAAAGGCTGTCAGTGACAGCGAAATCACTTTGAAACTTTGTCAATCAACTTTTAGCGGTATCTTCAACGAAACGGTATGCTCAAATTTCTTTGATTTTGTTTTGACATGGTCGCATTTATGTGGGAGAAGTATGGTGATTTTCCACTTTCGGCGAAGATGACAGACTTGAAAAACAGTCGTTTTTTTTGTTAAAAAATAGACATTTACTTCTGAACGAGCGAGCCGCGCGACTTCTGCGCTTGGGCCTCGACGGTTTATCGCACGGAAGACTTAAAGTTAGGGCAATTGAAAAAATGATGTTCCTCTTTATTTCAGTCACCAGAATTTGCTTCGGAAATTATTACGACTCACTGCGATGGGCAGGCGGCGGATCCCCTGTGCACTGTTATGATATCGGTAGGCGTATTTCTATGGTGATGTGGGTGGTGACGCATTTCTATGGTGACTCGTTTAAGCCGGTATAACATCCGGTTTTTGAAGCTTAGATAACTGCACTCCCATGCTTCAAGTGCGAATGCGAATAATTCGGATGAAAAATTGAGCTCAATTCGAGCTCACTTATGTATAAATGCATTGGAATCGGTTGTCCGTCATGTTTTGAAAAACGGCCGTTAAACTGCTTTAAAGGGAGAGGCCCACGAGAAATTTTTTTCCTCAATTTACTTGCACAAAATGTCCGGAATTTCAGAAATGTTGCTGTGAAAACCGCGTTTTTTTGCACCTTATTTCCCGCCTTACTTTCAGGCAGCCGCTGAGTCCAATATATCGAAAAAAGTCTTTAAACATATGTGTCCAAAGGGCGCGAAGGCACGCACGAAGCTATGCGAGGTGGTTTAACTGTTGCGTAAAATTTTAAGCCTAGGTGTAGACTGAGGACTCGGCGTAAGAACTACTTGCTATCAAACCATAAGTCATAAGGGCCGATGTCTGGCCGGACTACTTCCTATCCTTAGTATATTTATTATGTACATGTGTCTCATTTGAATAACCAACGGTAATAAAAGTATTTTAGACCATTGCAAAGGAGTGCGGTGAAAAACAGCTGTCCTGTATCGATCATGCGGATAGTTCATCTCTTGGAAATATTGATGAAATCCTTCAAGATGTGAGTGAGCAAAATGATTCATCTTTGTTGCGGACGTCTCTCTCTCTCCTCTCTCTCTCCCCACGTCCCCTTTCTTCCCTTCTCCCTCTCACTCACTCCCGTCTCTCTCTCTCCGTCCCTCGCTTTAGCTTTCTAAAATTATATACTTTCAAAGTATTTTAGGAGGTTATGTTCGATGATGCTCTTGCTAAATTCTGCTATGAAGCTGCCAAAGAATATGAATCCACTTGTCCAGCTCTATTACAAGCAGCAATGACACAGGTTATCTGTTGTGATTTTCTTGCCAGCTAAACTGGACACCAAATGGGTCCCATCGAAAATATCATTCGGTGACCGGCAGCCGACCATTTGGCGTCTGCATTTGGAAACTGCTTCGTGACCAGTTTCTGACGGTTTTTCGGAGAGAGCATTTCATCTCCACTCACCAAGAGGTCGAAAACGGATTTAACGCAAACCTTTTTCAATTTGATGAGTGGGGACTGCGAATCGCAGCGTAACCTTTCGGTAGCATGGAAGCCATCGTGATCGTGCAAGCCAATCTTCTCTTTTTAACAATTACGTTGTGCCGTGTTGTTTATGTAATTTTGTCCTCATTGCAGGATGCGCAATACGCTGAAAGAGTCTACAACAAAGTTTGTGTGCAGGAACCTAAGTTTAAGAAGTCGTGTACGGAATTTTTGATCAAAGTTGGTTCCTATTCCTACTCAGCTGCCATGGTGTTTGTTCTTAGTTGTTGTTTAAAGCGAAATACCGGCCGGTTTCTGAAACGCATCGTGGACAACTGAATTCTTACTTATTTATGCCAATTTACTCGAATTTAGCTCGGTTTTTATTATAATTTATGTTCATTTGCATAAGCTGCATAAGAAAGCAGGTGTACTCGATGTGTTTCAGATACCGGCCGGTATTTCGCTTTAAATATAGGTTCCATTGCCTATGCAATTGAGCTTCTTGGTTTAAAAAAAAACTAGCGACAGACACCGTTTGCGACTAGAGGAACCATCAAAGCACAAGTACACTTTAGATACTTGCTGCATCAGCGCATATCAGCGTGATGTTGGATAAGATCTGCCCAAGAACACTGACAGAAATACCAGCCAAATGCGAGGTAGACATTTTTTATCCAATGAATACGTTGAAGGAATCTTTGCCGCGTTTCAATGAATGCTGAATGCGGAGTGTAGATCTTTTAATATCGATGTGGGAAAACCATACCATCATTGCTCTTGGTGTCCCTTCAAACCTTTGGTAGCATTATCGGCTGCTAGGGAAACAGCTGTCAATCGCTAACAATTCCCAAAAATTTATAGCGATTTACAAGATAATTTTCAAAACTTCCGTGTATTTCGGGCACGGATATGTCGTATTCGGTTCTCTCACAAACAGTGTCCCTTAGATTTATTTTACCCTCAATTTACCCGTGTTCAATTCACGATTAGTGGAAAAAAACAGTACTGCAGACGCCAGGAATAAAATTAGGTCCGCACCTCAAAATTTTGGGGAGCTGCTTTATAATTTGCACATAATACACTGCGGAGGTGATCGTCCGCATTTGGCGGGATGTTTTATGCTATGTGCAGACGTCCTACAATAAGCTTACCTTTACGTGACACCGTTCTCTATAGTGTGCTAAGTTCACTCTCACTATATTGCAGACAATCTTCGAAACCTGTAGAGATAAAAAGAAATGCGCAGGCGTCATGCGAAGAGAACAATTGCTGATGACTAAGGTTGCGCTTAAATCGGCCCACAATCCACAACGTATGTTTATTGCTTGGAGTCGTATCGCGCTTCATTTTATGGGGGTTTCAATTCAGTGTGCCTAAAATTTCATAATTTCTCATATTAGTAGTCACTATTCACATTTAGTCCCAAAATACGGTAGAAAACACGCCGCACACTTGGAAACCCCATTAGCAGCAGTGTTGTCAAAGCTCGTAAATGAAGCGCGTGAAAGTACAAAAATCTGCATAGGGTATCTATGAAAAATAAAATTATTATTTTTAGAGGCGGAGGCTCGGATCTTGACATTTTGTAGTGAAAGCGACGAGGAATCATGCCTTGATCTTGTTGCTTATGTTTTTGCAAAATCGATCCTAGTGAGTTGTCATTAAAACCCGGGCGACACACCTATTTTTGGCTCTGGGTGATTTACATGGTCCTAGCTATTGTCGTTTGGGTTAGCACTTTATTTTTTTTTGCATCCATACGTGTGATGTGTGTAATAGATGTGTGTAATTATATGCCGTTCCACTATGGGTGGATGTATTCTCAGGGCGACAAGTGACGACCTCTCTCTGGCGTTTACTCTAGTGAGGAGGATCCGAAAATGAGTATAATATAAGTTTAACTTCGAAAACTGGGTATATATTCCCTTTAAGGTCCGCTCAGTTCAATTGAGGTCCACCGAACTGTGCAACATCAATACGGAGAAGAACATGCAAATTTATTGCACATATATTGCTCAGGTACGTAATTAGGGATGGGAGGTCAGTGCGCAAAAATAGGTTGTACTCTAGATAATATATTGACTGAATGGGATAAGCAAGTTACAAAGTAAGAAGACAATTTTGCGCTAGCAGTAACAAAGAAACGAATTAAAATTGGAACAAAATATAATTAGACTCTTAATCATGACACATTTAGTTGAATAACTTTTTTCGTTTCAATAAATATGTTGAGAAATATGGACAGTTAATAAATACCAATTCCCTTATAGGCGTATGAAGAAAACGATCTCGGTAAGTCGACGATCGAATCAAATTGTGTGTATATGTCGAAACCCGAAGAGCCAACTTGCAAGGTTGTTTGATTGTTTTTTGAAACGCCAGTTTTTTAAACGCATCATGGACAACTGAATTCTTACATATTTATGCTAATTTGCCCGTTAGCTCGAATTTCTATTCTAATTTATGTTAATTTGCATAGGCTGCACAAGGATGCAGGTGTACTCGATGTGTTTCAAAAATCGACCGGTATTTTGCTTTAACGCGTGTGCAAACTAAAGTCGTTTGAAAGTTACCTGAACGTTTTTTCTAGAGACTACTTAACATTTGTCAGTCAACGGGCACGAGAACTACTGAAGGAGTTTGCAAGCAGGTCCAGAATGCTGAGACCCTTTTGAAGAAATTGAGCACAGTGAGTTTTTACATCTTATGGTTTAATTACCCAAGTTTGAGGTTAGAATTGACCCGGAGACCGTACACTCAGAATGTATTAATGAGGTGGATTACATCGCCATCTTGACTAGCGAACTACAAGTATTTGTATAAACTCCGGGTGCCAAGCCTCGTCTCTCGGCAGAAAACTTCACCATAAACATACAGACAGACAGAAACATTACCATACTCACTGGATTCTTTACAAGAGTATCATTACCATAATAAGCTTTTCCTGAAACCGACTAACAAGCTTTGTCCAAAATTTCTTTCACAAAAGCTTTTTTGTAGGCGGCCAGCAAAAGTCGTAATGCCGTTGTCGACGAGGTTGTTGCTACATGTGCTAAGGGTGAAGGTTTGCAATGCAACGTGGCCAGGGAGTACGTTCTTAATCACAAGGTGATTTTATTATATTCATTACAAGAGTATCATACACCTCCCCGTTTCTCTAGGGGAAATATAAATCTTCCCTAGGGACAGAAAATTGCATTCAAATACTGTGAGGCACGCAGAGAAAAATTCGGGTGAATATACCCTTTTATAGTGTATATTACGGTGTTATTATGCGTACAAGATAATGATCATTTTTCAATTGGGGCTCGACCTCCGCGTACAGAAAAATAGCTGTGCGCGAGAAAAAAATGACCTTCTTCAAATGATGGCCTGCACAGGCAATTGGAAACCCCGATATGGCCCCGATTATTTTGGAAAAAAAAACCGATATGGCCCCGATTCTTCCATAAACCCCGATATGTCCCCGGTTATTTTTCAGAAAACCCCGATATGGCCCCGATTATTTCGGAAAAAGCCTCGACGTTGCCCCGATTCTTCCAAAACACCCCGATATGACCCCGATTATTTTTCAGAAAACCCCGATATGGCCCCGATTATTTTGGAAAAAGCCTCGATGTTGCCCCTATTCTTCCAAAAACCCCGGCTATGGCCCCGATTATTTTTCAGAAAACCCCGATATGGCCCCGATCAAGGCCGCATTTTTGAAGTGCTCGCTTGATCGGGCCATATCGGGGTTTTTGGTTTCCATGTGTATTCAATGGCAACTATTTTCAGGACTTTCTGGAATTCTACGCCCTGTGTTATAATGCAAATCACAGGGTGATTAGAGAACAAGTAAGGCTTTGCTTTATATATACGCTTTACTTATCACAATAGCTTCATATCTACTTGCCATTGTTTGTGTGTTAAATTGTATTGCTTTGAATAAAGAGTTATATATAAATAAATATATAGCTGTGGTCCGTTGATACGTTTGTAACAATCGTTTGTAACAGAACTTTGTATTTAATAGTACTGAACCCTTGTGTTGTAAAGGCTAAGAAAACATATTAGTAACAAACGATGCACATTTGAAACTGGTAATATTTCAGAGAATTTTGGAGCGTCTGAATGCAATTTCTGATTCCGGACAGCTCAAGGATACCTTGCTCGAGATTTGCAAAACAACAGCACAAAGAGACCAGAAAGCCTGCTCGGTACGCTTTTACACAACTTGGCTCAAAAGATTAAAACAATATAAAAGAGAAAGCGACTGTGAAAAAATTAATACAGTATTTTTGATAATTGGATTCGGCTCATCGTGGAATATGAACGCCGAAAAAGACGATATTAAAGCGAAATACCGGCCGGTTTTTGAAACGCATCGTGGACAACTCTTATGCAGTTATGCTAATTTGTTCGAATTTAGCTCGATTTTTTATTCTAATTTATGTTCATTTGTATAATACACTATGTGTTTCAAAAACCGGCCAGTATTTCGTTTTAAGCGTACTACTAATAATTACTGGACTGTTAATTATCATTTTGTTTAGTCCCTTCGCGATTCCTGCGATAAAAAGTACCCGTATTGCGCTCGTCTCAAAAAGCAACGTGTGCTCGATACAATGGCGGACACAGTAAAGCAAGTAAGAATGGCGGTTGTACGGCTTCGTTAGAACTATTATTTATTTATTTAAATTGTGTTTATCTCTGGTGCTCTGATTTTGTTTTTGCTTGATGTACAGGTGCTATAAACATCTGAATTGTTGGACATTTAAGATGAACACCTTCAAAAAGGCGCTAACTTTGTACTGTGATGCTGCACACGAATGGTATTCGGAGATATGTCCAAAAATAGTTAAGGCCGTTGTTCAGCAACTGGTGAGTATTTTCGTTTTTAGAATCTTTTAATAAAATGTAGTTAACGAAGGACATCACAAAAGAAAAGAAATGGAAATAACAACCAAAAGGTATTTTAATGGGGTTCACGCACAAATGATCAAGCAAGCAAAAACGCACAGACGTTAATAATTGCTACAGTACTCTGAAGGGAAGTGGAGTTTCGAGACCATTGGCTGTATTGTAATAGTTGGATCAAAGGTGTAGCTACACCTAGCTCTTCAACTGTGGGGTTTTTCCAGGTTATTTTTCTTTTTAGAATCAGCGCGAAATTGGCGATCGTCTCAAGTTTCAATGTTTCGAAAACCCAAAAACCAAGCAATCTTGCGCGGACTTTCTGGTTGATGTGAGTTTGTACGTTGTACTACCTTAAAACTAGTCCTTTCAATACTGCTTCTTGGGATATTTCTATTAACTGCAGCAATTCAACAACAAGAACCAAACTTATTGCTAGTAGTATTGTGGATGTGTATCGTAGGGGTTATTGAACACAATCTGACACGACTTGTAACTAACGCAGCTGTATGATTATCGTTAGCGATGCAACCGCTGAGCTCTTTCAGGAATTATGGCATCCAAAACCGGCCGGCTGGGACTCAAATGTGCCGAAGGGACGAGTTGAAGAGCTTAAGACCCGCTTCAGGCAATTGCACAAGGATATGTGCAATTATAAAGAATATGGCCAATATTGTGAGGTAAGTATCAGCCACGCATTATACAGTCAGGACGTGATTACTAATGAGAACGTTCGTGACAGCGTGAAAGGCCCACAAGGATTCATAAATTTATTATAATTCTTGTCACATCACAGTTTTCTTTGCATACCAATGAATTGCGGTCTTCATCGGGTTTACCTGTCTAATTCAGTTCTTCTACAAAATTTGCCACGAGAAAAAGGAGGCTGGAGTACTCGACGAATCTGATGGCCAACTCGCAAAGGACAATTGTCAAGATGCCCTTCTCACATTTACCTATAGTGAACTTGTCAGTGCAGTGCAATCTCCAAATGTGCCAGGTAATTGGCTTTGAAAAGAAAGTTCAAACCCAAGTAGAGGTTGGACCCACAGTCAGCGGAAAGCTCCTGGGGTATGTCTGCGACTTTGCGTCTTGTTGTCCACGAGGGCTTTGAAAAGGTAGCCATCCATGGTCCATGGTGTGCATGAGAGAGACTGATACATAAAGATAAGTAATTGAATAATTTAGAAATGGAAAAGCACGTGCAGACACTATGTGAAAGTTCTTCTGAATGGTGTAAACGAGCTACCGAAGTTGTTGTTGGACGACCCGAAGCGGTGAGTGCCGCCTTTGACGTAAATCACATGATGTCATCCCTTCATGTTGTCTTTCTACTGCGCAATTTTCGGCTTGCGCAACATACCCACTTCAAGCAATAGTCACACTTTAATTTTTAACGTCATAACATTTACTGTTAGCTACCATTAATTTTCTACATTTAGACCACTCGCTACCTGAAGGAAACGACAAAATGTAACAAGAAAGTGGAAACAACATTTCAGCGGCACTGTAGTGCCATTATTGATGTGAGATCCTTGTCCTCGTACTCGCTTTATTTCCGCGTCAATATATACTGTAGAAACAGGATGATAGAGTACTGTGTGTGAACATAATCAAAGTCAGTCGGCAAGCTAACCGCCGAACCACCTCCGCGCCCGGCGACTATAATGTCATGATGCTAAATGTTTGCGTCCAATTTAGGGAGTTACTTTGTCTGATAATGCCGAGGCCATCGGAAAGAGGCTTTCGGACTGCAACCTCCATTTGGCAGCCACCAACGATAAAACAATCATATTGAAGAAAGACAACGAATGTTTGGTGTGGCCATTTAGTAGTTCTATTCTTTTAAACTTTTAAACCTGTCTGTATAGTGTATACTTATACCACGCCTCCTCCAAAGGACAGCCAGATACTCTGTGTAGACGGGTTGCTCACAGACAGCTGGTAAAAGTCCTAAAATGTCTTATGGCTGACAACCAAATTACAAATAACAAATTAGAAAAACTCTTAAACACTCTCAAATTCACAATTTTATCTTTTCCTATTCTAAGTTACTTAATGTTCATCCTTTAGATTTTCAAACATACGTGCGCGGTCGGCCAGCCCGAGAAAGGGGCCGAGCAGTACTCAATTCCAAAACTATGTTCCACACTCGCCGATTATCAAAAAGAAGCCGAATCCTTTGATGTTTGTGAAATGTTTTTGTTTCGCCTTGTATTTTTCGGAGCCTATGACTTTACATAAAACTATCGATTGTAGTTTTCTCCATTTTCCCTTTAAAGGGACAGGCCCATCAAAGTAAACCTATATTTACGATGCGTCCATAGTGACTATCAAGCATTTTTATTACAATATATGCAAACTAAATTTCACATTTATTTGCCATGGGAAACTTTTTTCCGATGCGCTCAGATCAAATGTATACCGTAAAGCCGCAAATATCCTTGTCGTCAATGCAAATTTATCGTGAAATTATAATGCGATTAAAATTTGCATATATAGCTTTGAAATCTGCAGTTTTATGGTATACATAGGCGTGGAGCGCATTGGAAAAAAGTTGTCTAGTGCGATTAATGGTGAAATTTAGTTTGTATATATTGTAATAAAAATGCTTGATAGTCATTATGAACGTATCGCAAATATAGGTTTATTTTGATGGACCTGTCCCTTTAAACCCTATCTTACTATTTCTCTCTTGCATTCCCTGTTTCACATTCCCTCTCTCTCTATCTCTATCTCTCTGTATCTCGCTTTGAACCTGGTTTAGGCACTCGCCGCTCCTGAGGATGTGCCGAACTTCGTCGACCGTCTGAATTCGGATTGCACGAGTAATAGTCGAGAGAAATGCACGATTGCTGAGCATTACCTGGACGACAGACAGGTAATCAAAAACTCACGGTGCTATTGATGTATCAATTAGCGACGTCGGACGTTGAGATTCAGAAAACCGGGCAAATTTCGAGGTCCACTTTCCTTGTGGCACTTTGGGCATAACACGGATTGTAAAAATGAATTTGAATGAGATAAACCTTTCAGGCATTGTATTCTTCAATGGTGCCTTATGCCTGTGACAAAACTCGCTCGTTGTTGAAGGAAGCTTGTGATCGAATTATTCAGGTAAAAATTTCAGCTTGGTAAACGTCACTACTGTATCTGGGGTCATGAGTCAAAAAATCAATAAATTATCGTGTCGTGACGGAGGAGTCCCTTATGCTTATGAAGTATGCCACACTCAAGGAAATAAACAATCATTCAATCAATTAATTAATCAAATGATCAAACAATTAATAAGAGCACCGGAATGCGAGTATTTTAGATGATCGCCAAGCATAAACTATTGAAATCTGTGTATGAGAAGGTGTGCAAAACACCGGAAGAACAAGCGGAGCAATACTGCAGGGTTGGTAGGCCAAGTTTAAAAAAAATGGAAAATTTTTCGAAGCTTAATAGAATGAAGAAGAAAATGAATCCTTGTTTTAGTCTCTTGGCACCAGCTGCGGTTCTGGCGAAGATGCGGCGGCTGACGAGTATTGCAGAACAGTACTGTTGAACGAAGCCATCGCAGACTTTGTAATTCGCTACAGCAAGAGTAAAGGATCGAAATTTAAGGTTAGTTTTATATAAATACGAACGCAAGCGGCATGCGAATGAGAGAGGAACCCGACTAACTTACTTTGTTCAGCCGGAGGAATTTGACGGTCTTCTGCAAAAGGCCTGCCAGACAGAGAAGGTGGCACAGGGATGCGACATTCTAAGCGGGATGATCGCGAACAATATGGTAATAATTTTCGGACGTTATTTTTTTAAAATAAGATGAGCGATATCACAGCAAAACAAGCTATTGTGGCGGTAACAATACCATCACAAGCTCGGATATATGTCACGTACGGACGTTTTTTAATTGACGACATTTTGGATGTCTGTTTCAAGTGTTCTATATATATTTCAGAGCGTTAACAATCTGGAAATGGTGATTGGACACACATGTCTGCAATCTCAGTTGGACACATGCACGATTGTGAGCGAGGTAAGTTAATTAATCAAAATTTTGAGTTTCAGTCCGTTTTTATAGGGAACAAAAAAAAAGTTAATTGTAGAATGCAGCATGACGAATATTTTGAGCAAATTTTAGAAAATTTTCTCTTCGGAACGCTTGCTGCCAGTTTTCAAAAAGATGTGCGTCGGATATGAAATGAGCGCAGAATGTGACGTAAGTTAGACGATAAGTTATTGTGAACATAAAGGTTGGAACGAAATGTTTTTGGTTTTTCTATAGATTTTGCTTTTTTGTCCGTTTATTCCAAGTACTAGCTGATTTGTTTGGAAATGCTGTAAATTCTTTTCAGTATTTTTTCAAAGAGTGCGATAAACAAAATTCCAAGGACTGTGAAGTGATCTTAGTTCGCAACGAAGTACTCAAACTCATTACCGAGTTGGGAGCAAACAAAACAACGCCGGGTGGGTCGTAAAGCTTCAATAGAGTTTGAGCGAGCTATGGAAATGGTTGAACCGTGCGACAAAGTATTGTACGGTTTTTTCTTTTCCCGCACGGTTTTTTCTTTTCTCGTGGAGATCCTTTTCGTCGTCCTTATCAACCTTATCGTGGTTCTCTCTGTGATTAATGTTCTATACCATTTTCAGAAACAGAAAGTGTGGTTTCGAAGGCGTGTGTCGATAAATCCACGGCTGCCGTGTGCAAAGATGTCGTCTCTTACATTGAAGGACATTTGGTACGTTTTGTGTTCTAGTTCTTCGGGCGTTTCATTTTGAACGCTAAAACGAGTAAAAACAATCGATTTAGATTCGTATTTGGCTCATATAATTTAGAAGGCAAACAATGTTGATGAAGTCGTACTTTTGTTGAGGAATGAGCCAGCAAAAAAAAATTATATTTTAGGACCTGAAAACGCTGTTCAGCGATAACAAGCTTTGCAAAGGAAAGGAGAAGGATGCTAGGTACAAAGTCTACTGTCGAGTGCTAGGAAAGGTACGTGCTCCCGACCGGATCTTTTACTGACGGTACAAAGTTAAGACGGTAATTCCACCAAGGTTGTGGTGCTAGTTTAGCTGCACAAATAGGCCATGACTATTGTCTACAGCCCCCAGCCTGTGCTCATAGCGATCAGTAAGAAGGCTAAAAATGCGTGGCAAATATGTTAGCATGGATTATTTGTGTTTACAGGTGTTGAACAGCGACTACGCCCAAGTTACTTTTGAGCAAACTTGCAACTATATGGTGTTCAGCAAGGATATGAGTGACAAACAGTCGTGTCAGGTAGCATTTTTTTTTAAAGTTTACCCGTCGTTTTTAACGATTGGCTATTTTGAAATAGCCTTTTTGTATACTTCATTTATGACATGAAAAATATTCAGAGTTTGATCGAGCTCTGCAAAAACCAGAAAAAAAGTAACCAGGTATTTTTTTCAAGAATATTGCATTGAATATTAGGAGGCAGTCGTAGTGATACATAGCCCACTGGGCGTTTTGCTTTCAGCTTTTCTTACTCTGCGGTTTTGTGCCACACCCTAACACACTGACGGTTATGCTTTTTCCGATTCCGGCAATTCCGGTCAAAGCTCAAAGTTTTGCGTTATAGATTTTGCTTTATCGTTTGGCGCATAGCTTTCTAACTATCAGTGCCGCTGGTTGAGGAAAGTTCAACGTGCTCATTAGCTTCGTCGGTAGTGCGCTAGTCGGTGGTGGTGGTTAGTCGGTGGTGGTGGTTAGTCGGTGGTGGCCAGTCGGTGGAGTTAGTCGGTGGTGAATGTGCGGTCGGTGGTAGGTGGGTGGTAGTGGTGCGGTCGGCGATAGGCCCTTCATCTCGACACCGGGAATTGTGTTACTTTAGTGCTTCGCACGTAACGTGCACGGCACATCCAAGCAAATAAATAAATAAATTTATTCCATTTATATCGTAAGATTTTAGACCAAGGTCTGCAGTTCCACGTCCACTGCTCTTGAGGTAAGGATTAGTAGCTAGTTAAAAGCCAGCTACTGGGCTTTTCTTTGCTTTATCTTTATTTTTCATCAGCTTGTCAGGAAAGTCAAAGGCGGATAAGGGTATCAAAGACGGTAGATAATGATGTGATGTAGTTCGATGTGTTACAGCGTAAGTCAACTATGATTGTAGATATTCAATGATGATGATTATAGAATATATAGTCATTTCTAGATTATTGCTGCCTTTGACAAATACAAGAAACCGAACAAATTGGCAGAGGCGACGGAAGCTGGATTCACAGGCGATCAACTCAAAAAGACCGTAGCCCAGAAGAAGCTCGCAACATATGCGCCAGTGAGTAGATTATTGGCGTTCCAGATTTTTAGTGATCTAGGCACCTAAATTCGAGTTATTTATCGAGAATTCAAATCTCGTTGTTGTTTTTGCAATTCTTCAAAATGCTCATCATATCATATCAATTCTCAAATCATGGACATGCTATTTTAGGAAACTCAATGGGCAATTTTCCGAGCCGCTTGTGAGCAAAAGCTAACGATGGCATGTGACTACATGAAAAGTGTAAGTGTTTGTATCTTCTATTTTAGCGATTTTTCTGGAACTAAATGGTAGTTTCATGCGCTTCTTCGCATACGTTAGGCTCTGAGGCTAACGCACAGTATGTGCCTGAGACAGACGTCGTAGTTTTAGGTAGCAACAGAGCAAAAGGACTTGCTGCCGATTTACGATATAGTTTGTAAGCAAGGAAGTGACCATTCTGCTGCCGCCTGTCAGGTTCGTCGCGACTTTCAACATTCACGCATTATTGGGCAAAACCTGCAAGAAGTCGGAATGTTGCACTCGTTTTCATAATGACTGATGACGAATTACCCACTGAACGTAATCAAGACCTCTTCTAGTTGTTGCGTGAATACTGTGGAGCTAAAACAGAAGCCGGATGTCTCCGTATCACACGTCTACATGATATGGACTCAGCACCAGTGTGGTTCCACCCGGAAAACTTCACTGTAATACTTGTTTGCCTATTACTCGTTTCTCATCGTATTGTCACTCTCATTTCAGTTCTGTCTGGTATTGTTTTAATATACATACAAATACACAGGAACATTTCATTACTTGTTTTTCCCCCCATTCCTCGTCTTACGCGTTAAAACATAGTGTACTTCAGGTTGAGACGGCAAGCGCGAAAATTGTTACCATGTGTGATGGCCAAACGACAGATCTGTGTTCGAAGCTGCAGGAGTTACTCGTCAGAATTGAGGTATAGGAGTAACCCGTAGGACTAGAATATACAAAGTTTGTCAGATTACGTCCACGATTTTACGTGGCAATCTTTAGGCAGCATCTTTGGCTGAAGTCGCCGTGTCCGTTTGTAGTGCAGATCCAAAGGAAGCGTGTGGACGAACTTTTACGGTTTGTTTTTATTTATTTATACGCCACATCTTTGTAAAGATTATTTACCAGGAGGCCACTGGACACCGTATACTAACCCCTGAAAGTTTATAATTAAGTAAATTAATCAGCTCAACCAATCGCTTGTAGGAACTCGCCAGTAAAACCGATGTTTATGCAGTAATGAAGAGCGTTTGCATAACACCGAAAGACCGAACCAAGTGTGAGGTGCGATTTTCTGTTTTACCTATTTAAAATCTACCAACAAATTATTGCAAAAATTTATTTTTTAACAAAATCACAAAAATAGTCTACTATACAGTCTATAACTTTCCAGATTTTCTTTCTAGATTCAAAATTCTAGATTTTCTTCAATAATTGTCTGATGACGGGTTGCGAGCGCATGGAAGAAGAAAGATTATTCATGGATGTTTATGAACAACTGGATACATTTGCTCCTGTCAAACCAGGTAGGCCTCTTCACATGTACAATCAATCAATCTCAATCAGTCGGTATAAATCTGTCAATCGATCACCAGTATTAATAAATGTGTTGCAGACCCTCATGCTAAGTTTGAAGACCTCATCAGCAAGATCTGGAAGAATTGCTCCGGCAGCGCTATTATAAAGTGCGCACGCTTCGTACCGTTGGTCAAGGAAGTTGCCGACAGACACGAGGCGGTACGAGCTTCTTGCACTATCCCAAAAATTTTTCCTCAGTATTAAACTGAAAGGAAGACGTAAGCCACAAACGTTATATTTTAGAGCAGCTCCAATGGTGTTAAAAAAGAATACGGGAATCTCTTCGTACAACTCGTTCGGCACAGTGGATTGTGTAGTGAGTCGTGGCAAGGATTAGAAGTACTCGAATATTGCCGACTTTTTGAAACGGTGAGTATTCCAAACGTTGAGGTTTGCTCATTGGTCGGCAGCTAGAACAAAGGACTAGAGATCAATGGTAGTAGAGCGCAGTAATTGTGAAATATAATCAGCAAACATTTTGCACCAGTAAATCACTGACTGGTTTCGAACCCAACCTTTTGTGGTACTACAGAAGCTAGCTCATGATTATCGAAAACTTAGAATTCCGTTTTCAGTATTACGCTGACAAGGTTAACTACACGACATCTATGGGATATCAGTTCGAGGCTCTGTCGGATGAATGCGATTTCATGAATCCACGATGCAATGATAAGAAATGCGATTGTGATGTAAGTACTAGTTTCACCATGAGAGGCGTAGTAGTCTGCTCTTTGAAAGTGCACGACAACTTGGTAAATGCTTCTCAACATTCAGACCATTTTGCAGGTGTTTCATCAAATGTGTGTATATAACAAGGATGATAAGACGAAATTTGCGTACTGTCCCACGGTTAACGAAGCGTTTGACGCCTATTCCCGATTCTCTTCTCCTTCCATGGAATTAGAAGACGCGGTGCGGGAAGCGCTCCAACTCTGCAGCGAAGTTGAGCGGCAGGCAGTTTCGTCATCCGAGGACGTAACTCTATCCGACACCGACTTGAAATGTCATATTGGAATGGCGCAAATGGCGACTAACTCCGAACAGAATGCAGCCTTTGTAAGTTTTAACAGGCATTACTTTAGGCGAAGTAGCGGTAGAATGTGTACATGACATGCAGTAACATACTTCTTTCAGGGGTATCGGTGGGATCTGTTCCAAAAGAGTTGCGCTGTTGGAGAACCGAATCTTTGCGCACAGCAGTTTTCCGTTAGTTTTCTTCTTCTGGTCAATTTCCTTACAGTCAAAAGAAAACAAAACAGTTTCAATTGAACGCTCAGAACTATCGAGGGAAGCCAGATAAAGTCCATGACATAGAGGGTTTGGCTTCTACGCTGTCTTATTCAACATGGCATCCATGTACATGTCTCAAAATATTAGAAACCGCACACTTGCTTTTAGTACGTCTTCACTGCTGATCCCACATCAATAGAAGAAATAACGAAACTTTTTGACGACACATGCGACAAACCGGGGGATTCGCATAAGCTGTCTTGCATTGTCGGTTCTGTCTATTTTTTAATTACCGAAGTTTATTGTAAGTGTAAACTCACTCTCTTCTCAAAGTCACATGATAGGTCGCCCCTATTGTCCGTTACCCTCTTTATTTAGTAAAGCTCGTAGGTTTTTGCAAGGAAGATGCCCCTTGAGTTACAAATAGCTTGCTTGTAGATATTCGAGAAGTTCTGTGATCTTTCCGCAACAGAAGCTGAGCCGGATGTGATTCCCGGGTTCTCGTTCCTTAAATCTTCCAAAGAATTTGTCGCCAAATGCCCATTTGTTCACCAAAAGATGAAGCTGTTGAACGCAGAGGAGAAACTGCAAAGTGCCACCAAAGAAGAAGTTCTAGATGCTTGGAGAGAACAGTGAGTTAGAAAAAATCGTATGTGATACATACAATCCCAAAGTCTGTAAATGGTTCAGTTCAAAAGTTGCAATCCTACGTGATCCAAATAAATTCTGAGCATAATGTTACGGTGATTTCAGCACATTGCCGCATAAGGTATGACATGGAATTGATTTCCGCTCGTTGCTTATGCCCACAACCGTAAATATGTGTTATTATAGGTTGATCCATAGTTGCGAGTCATCAGATTTCGGGAAAATTTGCGACCGTATGCTCGATGTGTCGTCGAGTACGGTGATGTCTGTAGGTCTTCTCTTCCTATCGTTTAGTGTCGTTCGTCACGATTGACAATACGTTCCGTTGTTTCGGAAATGTTACTCGGTTATTACCGGGTGTATATGACAATCGCTCAAGAATTAGCAACTTATGACTTTTACCACAGTTTGCAGTTGAATAATATTGGACTTGTTAAGGACATCATTGACAAGTTGCTGACTCGTTTGTGTTTGAAAAAGGAGACGTTGCACGAAGAAACATGTGACAAGCTTATGCAGGTAACTAAAAGCAAAAATGAAATCTGCTTCAGTGATGCAGGTAACTAAAAGCAAAAATGAAATCTGCTTCAGTGAGCTTGGCTACGTCGTCTCGACGAGTAATCAGCAAAAGTGCTCTCTATCATCAAATATATGCTTTGACGATTTGACCAATTCGGCACGATTTGACCAATACGCATTTCTTCCAGCGTCTTTCCAAGTTCAACCAACTTACTAACGCTTACGATAAGACTTGCCTACGAGAGGAAGAGGTTTCTCCGACGGACGAATGCAGGGTAAGTGGGAAAATATAAAAGAAGGAGATTATTTACGTTGACAGAAACTCCATAAGCCTTCGTGAAGGGTAACTTAGCGAGATGTATCTTTTTTCGACGAAACGTTTGCGATATTCCCATATGTTCACAGTACAAAAATGATTATATGCATGCAGATTTTCTTCGATTTCTGCGCCGGAAAATCGGAGGTTGCTTGTATTCCAATTATCGAAGATCAACAATACTTGACCGGACTTGACACACTTGCAAGCAAGGATAGAAAAGGTTTGTGGCCAGATGTGCTGTAATTATCGGATGAAGAGCACTGGAGGAATAGGACTTCGGCCGATTGGCACCCTATTTAAAAAAAAGTACTCACCCTGTCCTGTGTCACCGCCGCATCCTTTGTTTTCCAGATGTGGTGCAGTTTGTGAACAACACTTGCGTGGTGGACATTGAAGCGAGGAACTGTAAACGTATTCTGCAGCAAGTTGAAGAAAAGGAGGTTTGTTTCAGTTCAGCGCTTCAATGGTTTCCTGTCAGCAGGTTCGCAAATCCTTTCCACTCTGCGTTTCTTCCCGTACGATTGTTTTCGATCTCTTCGTTGTTTGATCTTCTCTCTTTCTCCAAATTCAGTAAGCAATTTCAGCAACTTTCAATTGATGTCTCAATCGATTTTTGTCCGGCCGTGCCACAGAAGAGAGTGTTTCTGTGCGGAGTGCTTACAAAGGTAGAACCCTTTTTTTCGGCTCTAAACACTTCTGGTTGAACCTTGTCAATAGGTTGGACCTCGTCAACATGTTTATAAAGAACACGCACAATGATGATATACTATATTATATTATAGAAAAACAAAACAAAAAAAGAGTGCGAAAGAAATTTAGATCGCCCTAGCCCTGTGTTCTCCAGTCGTCCGCGTCCCGCCAATATTGATTCTTGGATCCCGCCCGATTTAAATTCATAGTTGCCGCGAAGGCTACGGTAGTCATGCAGTGACTTAGAATTTAGACTTTGGAAGATAAACACTTTATCAGCTGTTGAATACACTGCTGTTTGTTAGAATTGTCACTGTGCACTGTATAGCGTGCTTGAAATAGCATAGATATAATAACTATGGATTTCATAATTAAATATTGCTTGCTTTTCAGACTGTTCTCGGAAAATATGATTCGGCAGTTGAACGTATCTTTGAAGGACGTTGTGCTTCTGCCAATTTTGACGCGTACAATATGATCCAACCATGTGAGGTATGAACTTTGAACCTTGAACTTTGTAGTGCAAACTTATATGAACAACTGACAACACGTGGATGTCATATCATATAATCCTGATAAATATGTCGAAACATTTCGAATAAATGGAAGAGCCAAAGGAATTTTCAACCATAATAATATCTTGAGTAAATGAGTAAATGAAGTTTTAAATAACTTCAGCAATTATCATCTTACTGCGCGAAAAGTGAGAACATTGGCTGTTTTAAGCACTTACTCAAAGATTGCACGGATGGAGGAGAATATGTGAGTTCTTGGGGTTTACTAACGAGAGGGAGAGAGAGATAGAGTAACTGATTTTCTTCATATTGGTCAGATTACCTGTAATATATTATTTGACAAAGTGCACGAAAATCTGTTATTTTAGGACGAGTGCACGCAGAACGCTGGCCGTTTTTGCAGCTCTGGGATCACTAAGAAATCGCCCGAAATGTGCTCAAAGTTCTTCAAGGTGTTTGGAAAGAGTGGCGTACGTTCATCGTATTGGTTTATTATTTCCCTTACAGCGATGTCTATCCGTTGAATTGGATATACCAAAGGTGTCCATCATGGTCTAGCTCTTTGTCTAACAAAATCAGTGGCGCTCGTGGTGAATGTCATTGCGAACACAACATCTTTTATTTAATTTGTTTTATTCTTGTATTTTAGTTCTTGATGTCACGGTTGGAAAGCGACTGTGGACAAGAAGATACCGAACTTTGCCTAAACTTCTTGAAAGTGAGTAAAACGGGAAGCTAATACTTTGCCTGAATTAAGCCTAGGATAACGTTAAAGTCGATTTTTTTTAATTACATATTAAAAGAAGTTGGTGTAATGTTGATGCACGGTAGTGTAACCGCTTGATGTTTACTTCAATGGTAGAGGTAGAGGTGCCGAGTTCGGTTCCTTTCAGTCACATAGCATTTTGTTCAGCTTGACCTCCTCGAATCTGATGATAAAATGGCCACGAAGTTATTCTCGAAGCATTGTACCGAGAAAAAAGGCCAGGATAGGAAGATTTGCCAGGTAATGTGAAGTTTATGTCTATTTTTGACACGAGCATTTTTCATTTATTATTGTATGTAAGATTCTCCTAGATGATTCAGTTCAACATGGGAGGTTCGTCTTTCCTTACAGAAGATTCGTACACGAAATCTTCTTTATTATCATGGGTAAAAACAATCCATATACCTTGTAATGAAGCGACGGATGTACCATAAACACTCGGTTATATATATTGAACTGACATGTTGGTTTACAACTAGCGAGGACGCTCTAAAACGCCTCAAAATTGGTTGTTCAACTAAATAACATGCAATTAACAAGCATATTTAGACAATTGCTGAAGCGTGCGCCAGTGTGCCGGATCGGCAAGCCTGCAAGGCCATTCTGAAGCATCGTTGCGCAGGAAACGACCTTTCCGGATGCATGGTGGTGCTGGCACAATTATGCAAGGTCGAGCTTTACTGACAACTTTTGCACTTCTGTTCCCACTTCATGACACATTGTGACACAACATTTTCGCACATTGCTTTACAGTGACGCAATGTGAATATGCTCTGTTCTATATGACGCTGTAAATGACATGTGACACAATTTAGAACATTTTGACATCTTCTGCCATATGCATACTAAAAATATTGACAGTTGCTCGCTAAACTATGATTGATTGATTACGTCTGCATTTTTCAGAAGGAAGCCAACGCGAACGCGCACTGTATGGCGTCGGCACGAGAAGCAATGAAAACGATCGTGCGTTCTTGTGCATTACTTTGTCATTAAACCACGGATCCTATGCCTATACTGATAACTTGGTTGTTCAGTCGTGATGAGAGATGGTTTTCCGATGACAAGAATCGCTCGCCACGTTATTAGTATAAAAGTAGATAAAATTAAATGATACCTGGATTAAATGGTTTAAATTAACCGAAGGATTAAAGGATATCAGAAACCCATTTTCAGTCTGACACCAACGTGATACTTCGCAAGTTCTGTGATGGCGTGGCGCAGCACGAATGCCGGCAATTGTTGCCTGTAAGGTTGACTATATTAGAGAGAGTGGAGAGAAAGGGAGAGAAAGAGAGACAGAGGGAGAGGTGAGACAAGAGAGAAGAAAGGTGTAGAGAGGGAGAGGGATAGAGACAGAAAGAGGGAGACAAGGAGGTGATACCGGAGGGCGCCGTGGAAGCAAACTTATTTTATTGAGATGTGGTTTGGACGTTTAAAGCCATAGATGCTAGTCTCCTAGCCTCAAACAATTTTTTTTTGCCCAGGGACACTCGAAATTCGAAAATAGTTTGACGGTTTGGAAGAAAACTTTTTTAGATTTCCATAGAGCATGCTCATTTGACGCCAACGTTTTCCGGCGCGTGTTCAACGGCTTCTCAGCTGGCAACTTCAATTTGCCAGGTGAGTCGTTTTGACTTTGAGAAAATATTGAATAAAGTGTAATTTATTTAATAGGTTACCAGGTATCCTCATTGAAGGTGGTGGTTCGAATATCGGCGAGGTTATTAGCGTCACGCTCCATTACCTGGATGCTGTTTCCCGGCTACAGTGTGCTGGGTTGAATTCAATACTTCCGTATAAAGTTTGTAGTTGTACTTTATTGATATAGGCACGATACCCACGCTCAGGTTCATCTTCCAGGAAATTCTGTCCTTCTGCGAAAAGACGCAGAATCCTCAGTGCGATAACGTCAAAGAAGCCGCCAAATTTGTTCTTGTTGTCAGCGGAGATTCTTGCCAGAAATGTTAGTTTTTGATATTTTGTTGATTTTTAGTAGTCTGTTTAAGTTTCGTATATATTTTTTCGTATCCCCATCGTTTCGTACTACACTGTGCACTTTCTTCTTACTCAAACACTTGCCAACAAGTAAACTAAAATATAGTACTGTTCCGTATATTTCCTTCTCATTTGATGATTTGGTGCCCAATTTTTAATCATCCGTAAAAGTTTGCCAACCAATTCAGGGGGCGAGGACTGTTCTAAAGCCCTAAAGGCTATTTGTATGGACGATCTTTATGAATCGGAATGTGATCGAGTATACACTAATATGTCGACGGTAGGTGCACTATTGCGGCTAGAGGGTCGAAACGATTTATCACGGTAGAAGATTCAACTTATATAGCTTACATCTTACATACTATGTTTTAGTTAATATTCATTTTTCATTGATTTTTTTTATAATTCAATATTCAATAGTATAATTTGTCCACTTACAGTTTGTTTTCATTGTATGCTAGCTAGCTCTCCTATCTCCTAACGTCAACTATTTTAAGAACGGACTGTTAAATTGATATTATAATTTAACCACTTGTTTTTAGAATACCTATCTCGATATTTTCCAACAATGCACGGGCACAAACAGTTTCGACATCCCACCCTCGTTGTGCCTGAAGACCCAAAATGTTTGTTTGTTTCTATCGCATGATAGCGGTAAATGTTTGTGCACCCTATGTGTCATAATGAAACACAATTTCCACATAATGCATGCCATGCCGCTTTGCCATGCACAACTTTGAACTGAACACTTGGCTACATATTTCCTTTTCAGAAAATGGCCAATTCTGGTGTGATTGGGTACGTTTTCAAGGAAATCTGCCCAGGTTTCTCGAAACTCAGTGGTGAGTGCAAGGTGAGTATTTTTTGGTGTCAAGGCTCTTTCTTATGGATGCTCTACCATGTTCATGTTTTCATTTTCCATACTATTCAACTCTACTAGGATCAGTACTAATTGTAAGCACGTGCTCTAAGAAATGTTTCAGAAACTTCGTGACGTGTGTAAATCTGTGGATACGACACCGTGTAATGAAATTCGTGGCTCGTACACGCCTTATCTGTGAGTTCCTTTTTGTATGAAATTTTTGGTTGGCTAGTTGGCAACGTTAGAGCGCTTTTGATAATTTAACCGTTTTTTCTGCGACAAGGACCGATTGCCGCTAGAATTCTCGAGTTTTATCTCGATCCTCTCGGTCTCTCGGTTTTCAAATTCGGGCTTTATCAGTGGTCCTTTTATTATGTCTGTTTCCCCCCCCCCCTCTCTATACAAGGTCTCTTCATTAAAGTAAAAGTTACAGGACACAATTCTTAGTCTTTTATTCTAAACCCTCGGGAGTCTTAAGGCTCGGAACGTTCTTCTGTACTGTACGTCATTAACTAACGGACGTCCCCCATGGAGATAGTACCCTTTCTTGTTCTTCATTAAAGATTGGTGAGCATCGGTCTGCTCGTCTTTGGCCTTCTCCTCATTGGTGTTGGTGTGCTGTGCTTCATTAAAGTCTCCAAGGAACAACAGGAAGAGCTGGCTGAGAAGGCGATCAAGAACAGACCCGTGTTTGGTTGGTGATTGTCATTATCTTATGCCACAAATTGTCAATTTGTGTCAAAGATTGTAAAGTAGTGTCAAGGGTGTAAGTGTTGTCCCCATATGTCGAATAGTGCAAAAAGTGTCAATCATGTATCCAAACGTGTCAACAAGGGTGAAGCGTGTTTCACTGACAAATGCCAAATGGCGTCAAGTCGTGTTATCAATGATGTGTCAAGGGTGTGTCGTTCAAGAGCATAAAAGTGTGTCACATAATATATTAATTTATATTTCCTCATTGCAGACTCGATTATGGAACAACTCTGAGAAACCCCACATCCTGTTTAAGATATAGATATGAGAGTAAAGTAAATAAACAAAGAACTTGTTTTATTCACTAAATATTACAATCCCGTGAGCTTCTCCGCTTGAGACTATTTTTCTGTATATGGTTGCAGAACTGAATAAATATTGTTTGTAAATTGAGTCTCCATCAAATTATACCAAACATGCACATCCTTTATTATCGTGAATATTTTTTGTAGCCTGAGGAATTTCCTGTTACTCTTATGGATACATTATAAAGATTGCGGCTAAAAAAACACCTAAAAACAAACTTACTCGGCTTTACGCTGAAACTGAAACATGCTGAAACGTCAGGTTTCAAAAGACATCAAATTTTATAAATTTATTGAAAATGACAATAACATGGACGTAAAACGGTGGCATATCTCCGCTGACAAATTATTATTATTTCTGAATAAAAGACCTGAAAAAAAATTATTATTTCTGAATAAAAAAACAACTGTATAAAAATCTTGTAAACCATATTGCAAACTATTTGGCACCAAAATGAAATAAAATGCACGGCTGAAAGACCTGTATGTGAATCTAGAGGTGTTGAGGCTTACGGAAACTCAAAGCAACAAAATTAAGAGAAATTAATTATTTACTTTTTATTTTTTTGGTTTAATCGTTTGGCGCGAACTTTGGAAAAGGGCCCAACTTGCAAATATATAAATTAGCGGCCATTACGTGGCTAAATCAAACAAAAAACTCATAGATATTGTGTTTTTGGTGGCACGTGAAATCGACAATAATGGGACATCGAAAAAATCAATAAAATCAGGTAAGAAAATCGATAACTTAGTTGGTCTTCTTCTCTTTTCTGGCCTTCTTGCCGACCCGAACGTAGGCATTTATGAAGAATTGAATGAAGAGAATGGCGAAAGTGATGTAAATTGTGAATGCCAAGTAGAGGTTTGCCATCGATTGTTGACATCTGAAATTGTAACATTTAGATAATTGCAAGTAATTGCAACGACCAGGTTAGTAGTTTCCATAGGTTCCAATTGGCCACAAAAAAAAAGAGTTCCGTGAGCACGAACTTGGGCAACACGGTAAACTATTGTTACCACATGTGGCGAACTCCTGGCATAAATAACCGCAAAATAGAGTAGAGCGCGGCACACGCATGGCGCGCTGACCAAGCTTCCCCATTTAGTTGAATATTGAATATTTATTATACTCATTAAAAGAGCGCAACGCCGTGAGAGACGATGAAAAGAAAAAAATCAAAGTAGATAATATAGATACTTGGAAATAATTCCACCAACAGTATATGTATATAGATGTAAATCCACAAGAGTTCACAAAGAAAATGTTGAAAGCGAAACAAAGAATTTGGTCCCACATACACAGCCAACCCGTATTTTGTTTTTAGTTTAATTTAGCCACGTTACCTCAACAAAAGAACTACGTGTTCACGTTCTCAACAAACCTAAACGTGCAACACATAAAGTACACAACCACAGTAATCAACAAGCAAATACGTTCTCAGGGCCATCACACAAGTGAAGTAGGGGCCTAGCATCGTCACTACCCTCCACCCGCAGGAGTCCGCATGCGCTACGTAGCTAAACAACTTATAAATGTATAATAAAAGGGTTAACTGTTTATGTAGAACCTCCTTCTGATTATTCTTCAAGAGTGTAACGTATAAGCCCGTATATGCTTGAGTATACATGCACATGGTGCTGCATTAGTGAATTGGTGTCTTTGAAAAGGCAAGGAATATAAATGGAAAGAAAAGAAAGAATTATGATTTATCCCGTTGTTGCGATAGTCGCTCCAGCATGCTGTAAATTCCACTAATTGATAGTCAGCGTATTCTAAATGAATCAACGGTTAACAGAGATAATGTTTTCCATTTTTTCAACTCCGAGACATTCAAGGATATCAATTGCTTTCAGTTTTTTCTTAAAGACATGAGAATTTTGTGACACTAGCGCGTCTAGCGGAAAATTTGCGTTTGAAAGCCACCTCGCCGTTCTTATAAAGAAAGAGTGAAAATTGACATTTTTGCGACTGAATTCAATACTCAGATTAAAGTAGCTTGATCTGCTCATTGGCCTCCACGCATAGTATTTACTACTATCTATATCCACCTCACGCTTTATGATTTTGAAAGATGTAATGAGATCTTTTTGAATGCGCCGTTCTTGTAAACTTTTTAGACCCAATATCTTGAGCCGTTCAGAGTATTTCGGAATAATAATACCTGGTTTTGCACATTTTTTGAAAATGATCCACGTAATTGTAGCCTGTACATCTTCCAGTTGCTTTATATGGATCGATAAGTATGGATTCCAAACACATGAGGCAAATTCGAGTATAGGTAGAACCCATACATTGTAAGCCTTTATGAGAAGACGGGGGTCTCTTAGTTGGAGTGTACTATTTATACCATAGAAGCAGCGGAGTGCCTTAGTTGTGGTAATGGAGATATGTTCAGAAAAGGACAAGGACTCGTCAAATATTACGCCTAAGTCACGCGCCGAATTTTTGGATTTCACAAGCTGGCCTTGTATGCTATAAAAATTGTGAGGGTTGTTTCGACCAATATGTAAGGAAGCACATTTAAGAGTCGCAATTTTCAATTGCCATTTTACGCAGTATTCTTCTAATTTACGCAGGCATAAATCAAGTTCATCAACCAACGATGAGAGGTATTAGAGTATCGTAGAAAAAGTTTTACGTCATCAGCAAAAATAGAAACCTTGACGTTAGGACAACAAGCTAAACATTTGGGTAAGTCAGAAAGATACAATATAAATAGAGTTGGAACTTAGGACTCCTCCCTGAGGAACACCAGAAGGTGCGGGATATTCATCCGAAAGCACATCATCTACTTTTACACGAAAAGTTCTGTTCTCTAAGTAGGATTGAATCCAATGCACAAGTTGGGTTGGTAGGCCAAGAGATTGGATCTTATAAATCAACTTTTCATGACTCACAGAATCAAACGCTTTAGCTAAATCGATGTATATGACATCTACATAGCCTCCGTCATCAATTTGTTGCACATACATATGTTGACATTCTAAGAGCTGTAGATCGAGACTTTTCCCTTTTACGAAACCGTACTGCTCAGGTGGAAGAATATTAAGCCTTTTCATCCATTTTTGAAGTTCTCTCAATACAAACTTTTCGAGACATTTGCTAGTGGAAGGTAATATAGTAATTGGTCTGTAGTCAACGGGTAGCGTGGGGTTTTTTGTTTTGGAATCGGTGTTGTGACAAGCCCTTGTTCCAAACACTAGGAACTACCCCTTGCTCAACAGATAGATTAAATATATAGGACAATGGTTCTGCTAATTGTTGGCGGCACTTTTGAGGAATAATTGAGGAATTTTATCAGAAGTATCAGATAAGGAGAATTTGAGATTGCTGAGTTCCTTTTCTACCTCATATGGTAAAAGAGTTCTCATTAAACAATGTTGAAACCTCGTATTTGTTTCTATAACTGTAGGAAAGTTTCCGTTATCATGGGTAAAAACAGACAAAAATTGTTTCGAAAGCAATTCAGATTTTTCTTTTTTACCATAAGCCATAGAATTGTTATTCGAATCATAAATTGCTGCCATAGACTCCTTTGAACGAATCCGAGAATTTATATAATTATAAAATCGTTTGCTTCCAAAATTTCTGCCAAAGTTTTTCTTTTCTTAGCAGCGAGAAATTTTCTTATGTGATTTTGTAGAATGGCAGAAATACGGACCAATTCGAGATTAGATTGTGCATTTGGGGTGCAAATATAACTACGCGATAAACGATTCTTATGATGAATTAACTTTTGAATGTGCTTGGGATATTGCTCTGTTTTCATATGAATTCTCGTATACGGAACATGTTGATCAATAACAGAAGTAACAATTGAACAGAAATTTGCATACAAGTTATTCAAATCACTGTATGGGCAGAGAGCGGAAATCCAGTCAATATTCAAATTATCCTGTATGATAGCCCAATTTGCATGTCTATAATTACGGATCAGTCTAGACTGGTTCTCGGGTTGAGGAAAAATGCACGTAAAAGTTATAGAGTGATGGTCTGCTAAAGGAGGAGAAACTTCTGATTTTGTTATAAGACTGGGAGATGTACTTAGCAAATAGTCTAATTGGTTTCCTTTACGGGTGGCCTGGTTAATATGGGATGTGAGGTCTAGAGATTCAACAAAGTTAAGAAAATGCTGGCCATACTTATTTGAGAAGGTCCCATTCGTAATGTTGACATTTACGTTAATATCTCCTACTAGTACGGATGGTTTACCATCTGAAAGAAGAGATGAAAGTGCATCATATAAGGGCATATTATCAACTGAATTACTGTTACACGAGGGAGCACGGTAAACTATAATAAGACGAAGCTGAGAAGCATATAATACGTCTTCCAAGTCAATGCAAAGATAATCAAAATTATTAGTTGACTTGGACCCAACCCTTCTCCAAAGAAGACTTTTCTTTACAAGAATGCAACACCCACCCCCTTTTTTACACACCCTATCTTCTCTGATTAAATAATATGGCAGATTACCTAATATCATTCCACTGGGGATATGATCCTTTAACCAAGATTCGGAAACCAAAACTACATCAAAATCTTCTTGTGCCAATATGGCATTTAGTTCATTAACCCTCTTAACAATACTTCTCGCATTAAAATAGAAAACTCGAATATTAGTCTCTGCACGCAGATGCGCTCTATTTAGTTTTTTACGATCTTACGAGGAGGAGAGCCCGAAGGAGAACCAGCCGCTGGGTGTCGTCCTCTGTGCGAAGCGTTCGCCGGGAAACGGTGCCCAGGAGGGTTCCAATCGACTGGTGGAAGGGGCGCCTCAGAGGTTCGGTCAGTACTGAGATCAGTCCGCAACCTCAAGGCGTTCTTGTAAAGAACCCACTTGTTAGGCTCGACCTCCTCACAATATGCACGACGCCTCCGAAGTGCCCGTTCCCTGTCGCGGTCCTCCCTTGACAGCGATTCACGAACGAACACCCCGCTATAGACGCTACCCTTCAGCTTGCTTCTCCTAGCGAGAAGGGCCATTAGAGCTCCACGAGAGGAGAGCTCCACCTTAACTAAGTGGGGCGACATACGATAGACGGTAATGGGCTTCCCCCGTACGCCAAGAAAATCTAAGTATAGACCGCACTTTCATTTCCTCCCTAACTTCCTCATTCAATGCCGATGTAACAGCATCTTCAGAGGATGCAGGTGCCTGAACATTAATATTCTCTTGTTTCATGGAAAATACGGCAGATCTCTGCCTCTTTTCCTCCTTAACAACATTCATCAAAATAGCCGATTTACCCTGAAGTGTTTCTACCGCAAAATTGTTCAAGCCTAAAAGTGCATTTCGAAGGACGACAAGTTCGTCTCCGTCTAAAGTCACAGAAGCTTGCTCAGATTGAAATTTGGACAGAACATTAGAAAAACGTTCCGGCGAGCATTGTAAAATCTTTTCATAATCTGATTGCTCACCAGGTGGATTGTCGGAGACCTCCATATCGGAAATAACAGCTGAAGTCATAGCTAGCAGCCGCTCGCGATGGCAAAAATTAGCAAGTATAGATATGAGAGTAAAGTAAATAAACAAAGAACTTGTTTTATTCACTAAATATTACAATCCCGTGAGCTTCTCCGCTTGAGACTATTTTTCTGTATATGGTTGCAGAACTGAATAAATATTGTTTGTAAATTGAGTCTCCATCAAATTATACCAAACATGCACATCCTTTATTATCGTGAATATTTTTTGTAGCCTGAGGAATTTCCTGTTACTCTTATGGATACATTATAAAGATTGCGGCTAAAAAAACACCTAAAAACAAACTTACTCGGCTTTACGCTGAAACTGAAACATGCTGAAACGTCAGGTTTCAAAAGACATCAAATTTTATAAATTTATTGAAATGACAATAACATGGACGTAAAACGGTGGCATATCTCCGCTGACAAATTATTATTATTTCTGAATAAAAGACCTGAAAAAAATTATTATTTCTGAATAAAAAACAACTGTATAAAAATCTTGTAAACCATATTGCAAACTATTTGGCACCAAAATGAAATAAAATGCACGGCTGAAAGACCTGTATGTGAATCTAGAGGTGTTGAGGCTTACGGAAACTCAAAGCAACAAAATTAAGAGAAATTAATTATTTACTTTTATTTTTTTGGTTTAAATCGTTTGGCGCGAACTTTGGAAAAGGGCCCAACTTGCAAATATATAATTAGCGGCCATTACTGGCTAATCAAACAAAAAACTCATAGATATTGTGTTTTTGGTGGCACGTGAAATCGACAATAATGGGACATCGAAAAAAATCAATAAAATCAGGTAAGAAAATCGATAACTTAGTTGGTCTTCTTCTCTTTTCTGGCCTTCTTGCCGACCCGAACGTAGGCATTTATGAAGAATTGAATGAAGAGAATGGCGAAAGTGATGTAAATTGTGAATGCCAAGTAGAGGTTTGCCATCGATTGTTGACATCTGAAATTGTAACATTTAGATAATTGCAAGTAATTGCAACGACCAGGTTAGTAGTTTCCATAGGTTCCAATTGGCCACAAAAAAAAAGAGTTCCGTGAGCACGAACTTGGGCAACACGGTAAACTATTGTTACCACATGTGGCGAACTCCTGGCATAAATAACCGCAAAATAGAGTAGAGCGCGGCACACGCATGGCGCGCTGACCAAGCTTCCCCATTTAGTTGTAACTTACGGCATATTCGACTCGGTGCGGATCTTGTAAACCAAATAAGAGACGCCAACTCCGGCCAACATCTGAACTGTTTGCACTGTCGTCACTGTCATCGAGACGATTCTGAATAAATAACATGCGTTCACTACATATTATAGGGGTCTCCAGCTCGTATATAATTGCACTATTGTTTAGAACAGTTACGAAAACGTAATAAATAAACAATTCGACTGATTAAAAAAATCAATACTTCTTACTTGGGGAATCGATATCCGAGGGCGCTGACTGCATAATAAGTGTACATGCAGGAATGAGCGAAATAATTCATTACGATGAAAACACGTCCAGCAGCAGTGTGTTCAGCGCCTGAAAAGAAAATATTATTATTATTATTCCTATGTTCGTACGACGATTTTTTGGCACTCGTCCAGCTAGTGTAGGCATGTCAGACCGTCACTTGAATAGAAACATGGTAGACGAAAATGTAAACGGGGTGTGCGCAACTTGCTCAAACTGATGAACATGGATTTCCAGAGCATTTAGGTTCTTAGTATTCTAACTCACCGGAGTGTACCGTATAGATGAGAACTGCCGCGTGGTGATAATAATGTAGAAAGATGAGCGGTTTCTTACGTAATACAACGAATAGTGTGTCACCCAGTTCGACTACCTGGAAAGAGCAACATCAACCTACTATATATATGTTTAGTAATGAAAGTCAACAAAAAAAGTCCTTTTATCCGAAAAAAAACTATCTCGTGACCGTTTGGTGACTGGTTCATGACCATTTCGTGCAGTTGAAGACAGTTTTCGACGAAATAAGGTCCCCACATAGTCGCGAAATGGTCACCAAATGGGCTGGCCCACGAAAAGAGAGCAGCGGACCGTCGCGGAATGGGTTCACCCACTTTTATGTCGTTCACTGTTCCCTTAGTTAGGCATTCACATACCTTAGAAATGGCGAAAAGAAGACTCCAGAAGGCGGCAACGTCATTCGGGTGACATGAATAACAAACAGTCTCCGTGAAAGGACGGGAGAGAATTGAAGCAAAAACATCCTAAATAATCTTATTATAATGAAGGCTCATAAAGCTACAAATATTCTACATGAGGAATACAGTAGTCTTCCTTGCAAGATCAGGCAAATGTATGTATAATGGAGAAGAGTTTGCCATGAACTCCGCAACGAAGCCTTGGACGTATAGAGAAGCAAGCGGCCGAAGGCCGATTCAAACAGCCCGGCTGGTGGCACAATATAATAATCTTCTTCATTAATTAGCAATGGCCACGCATACACATGCAAATGATCGATTGATTTTAGTTTCAATTACGGTACATTTGCATTTTCGACAATTATTTTGCATGTATTATTTTTTTCTCGGTGTCCACCTCGAACCACTTTTTTCTTTTCTTTTCCGAAAAATGTACATTTCGAATGCTTCCTTACTTGTAGACAACCTACTGAATTAACTAACACTGCATTAGTTCTCATTCATTGATATGTATTTGCTGCAAAGTACTATTTTCGTGAGTCAAATACAATGTAAGCATTCAGTCTTGAGTCTTGACAACGTGTCTTATAAATTACGAATGCAAAGAATATGCAAATTTGTGATAAATAAACCGTTATTCTAATTTGGCTAAACATTTCTCCACGAGAGCCGCGATGGATAGGTTGCAGGTTAGTGTGTCTTTTACTTTGATGTCAATTCGCCTGTATATTGATTATAATCGATCGATTATAATCAATATCTATTTATCTGTTGCAATTATTCCTCTTTTCTGCGCCAATCATATAATTGTAGTTTATCTTTATAGTGAGTGTTATGTATGTATGTTTGCGTTTCTTTAATATCTATTTATAGGTGTTTCACATGACAAGGATCACAAGGACAACGAGGAGCTTCAATTCTTCAATAGACCTGATAGAACGCTTCGGGAAGATAGATTCAGATGGGTAAATTAGTTACTGACAGATCAATTACTGAGAGTTATCATGTGTGGATTCAAACAAATATTATTGATAGACGTTATTATAGTATGCAAGGCATTGCAAGGGTTTACGTCCGGTGGTTTCTTTCCGTGCAGTGCGCGAGTACAGTAGTGCGTGAGTACCGTAGTGCGCGAGTACCGTACTGTGTGAGTACCGTAGTGCGTGAGTACCGTAGTGCGCGAGTACCGCGGTGCGCGAGTACCGTAGTGTGTGAGTACCGTGGTGCGCGAGTACCGTAGTGCGTGAGTAACGCATTGCGCGAGTACCGCATTGCGCGAGTACCGCATTGCGCGAGTACCGCATTGTGCGAGTACCGCATTGCGCGAGTACCGCAGTGCGCGAGTACCGCAGTACGCGAGTACCGCAGTACGCGAGTACCGCAGTACACGAGTACCGCAGTGTGCGAGTACTAGTGTGGACCAATTTATGTTGCTAATCTACTGTGAAACTACATACCTATGGATTGTTGTTTGAAATTATTTCCAATTATCACGGTGTTGCGCTCTTTTAATTATGATAAATTATATAATTATTATTATTCTCGTAGACTGCGGCGTACATACGGAGCCTTAGCCAAGGTGTATGTCAGATCTTGGTATTGTTTACTTTATTTCAAGTGTCTTATTGTATCTTATTGTATGTTATTCCATGATATCGCATCAACCGACGTCAGCCGACTGCACACGTGATCTCTGCGAACGTCTACAGCTTTGCAACTCGTGGTTCGAATGGTACGTAGGTGAGTGGAACATTTAAAGGGAAATGGTCACAAGGAATTGCGCCTTTTCGAATATTTTTATTGATACCATAGAAAATTCATAAACCATACCATACCATACCATTGACTATACCATAAAAAATTCACAATGCTGTAAATTACAGTAAATTGCCCTTGCTCCTCGAGGCAGGAGCATGCTCGGAAGCTAAGTTACCTCACATTTATAAAACAACTGGTGTATCGCAGCCGAAACGGTACGCGAAACGCCAAACAGTGTCACAAGTGGCAAATAGCGCTATAGGGCTGGAGACGCTAGAAGAAGCATGGCCCTTTTACTATGATCTTTGTTTCCGAGTATTTTCCGCCAATTCTCCGAGCTCGGCCCGCGGAAAAACCAGCAAGTTTTTTAGTATTTTCCTACTAGGTTTTTACGCGGGCCGAGCTCGGAGAATTGGCGGAAAATACTCGGAAACACTCTCTCGTCGCGGAGGGCGCAGACAACGATACACCTCCCACCGCACGCCGCACCGCGGCAAAAAACCGCCCCCTATACAAAAAAATAATAATAATAACGAATAATAACACAAAAGCAAATAGTAATGTTTATTTTAATATGAACAAAACAACAACAACAAAAAAGCAAACAACGGCAAAATAGGAAAGATGCGCTGATGAATGCTCTATGTCTATTTTAATACTATTTTAGAAGGCAAAAACAAATATAGGACTAAATAAATACGCAAGGTTCAGGATCATGCAAAGGAATGCCTCGAAAAAACTTCTACGGGACTACATAAACACTTATGATAACCAAATTTAAGTCATAACAGGGTTGTAAAAATCAATTCTTCTGTTTGACACTTAAAAAAAAACACTTCTGTTTGACCTTGTGCAAATCCCGAGCTCGGCCCGCCGATTTCCCGAGCTCGGCCCGAGAACCTCAAAGTTTCCGAGCTTTTTCCGAGAATCTTCTCGGAGAATACTCGGGAAATAGGCGGAAAATCCTCGGAAAGGCCTAGTTTCTCGGAAAATACTCGGGATTCATTAACGGAGACTTGCCCTCTGTCTATCACAACATTCTCTACACCTCTAGCCATATCACGCTATTTCCCACTTGTAACACGTTGGGCGTACCTTTGGCGTACAGGTTAACTACGGCTACAGTGCGTCAGTCTTTCTATAAATGTGAGGTAGCTTAGCTTCTGAGCAGGCTTCTATCACGAGGAGCAAAGCTAATTTAATTTAATTTACAACATTGTGAATATTTCAGCCTCAGGCTATATATTCTCAGGTCACGCTTCGCTGGCGTGCGGTCATTTATGAAGCACGCGTGCGGCATCCAATCCGCTGGCATGCAGTCCGACGGACTGCATGCGTGACCAGGACCGTCCCGGTCACGCGTGCGGCAGCTGTTTATGCACAGTGCCGTAAACGTGCAGAAACTGAATATTTCGCGCAGGAACCTCCTTCCTCCCTACACATAAAAAGAACAATATTACAAAAATAAAACAATGCAAGCCACGTCAATAAAACAATAATTCATCAATATATTTATTCGGGAACACTTATAAAGTCAATATAGGGGCAAACAAACAGTGTTAACTGTGAAGCAATCTACTCATCGGTTCGGAAGAGAGCTACTCCTAGGCCCAGAACACAAAACAATAAGGCACATATTGCTAAGCTACTAAAGCAAAGAAGGACAAAAAACACGTGATTTGAAATAAATTAGGCTAGGCATAGGCATTTAGTCATATTACGACGATTTCCTTTCTGCTGGTTGTGAATTACTTGTAATATTGTCCGAAAATCATCGCGGTCGCCCCACAGCTGAAAAATAACATGTACAGTTCAATTCAATCCTGGAACATAAAAATTCATGCGAATTAATTTTAATTCACTATAGGATACAGGTGATTGTGAAAGCACAATACCACATATGCAGAAGAAAGTTTTTGTTTCGAAAATAAAATATAGTAATGATCATGCTACTCCCAAGATTAGTTTCACAATATGGCTAATGATATTATGATATACTATATACTGTGCAACGTATATACGTATACAATGTTGGAAGAATTGTGCATGTTTTTAACAGACCAAAGAATAAAACATATATTCTCACCCATATATCCCTCGATAATTCATAGTGATTCACTGGATAAAGGTCGAGCGGTCCAGCTTCTAACCAAGCTTATGTTTGTTTATGTGCAGAACATCTTTCGTTTTGTTTCCGTTGAAGAGTGGATGAACACGGTCGACCTACAATAAGCGAACTGAATATAAATTTATCAAGCAAAACTCAATATTACAGAGCGAGATCTACATCAAATTAGACAGCACAACTCAGTATCTCTGCTGTACATAGATAATCAGTCTTATTTTTATCAAGGTTATACATCTGTACATATCTTCAGCGATTTAACAATGTGTGATAACCGAAACCTTTTCGCATCAATTAAGGCGCTATTGAACACAACTAAAGTTAAAGAAAATAAATAAAAATAAGTACCTGGTTTGAACGAGGAAAGTAGTTGCATCGGAGTTCGGAGTGGATCTAGTCGAAGTTCTGAAAAGAAAAACAAAAAATGATTTTTGTCCAGAAAGGCACGTTACTTCGGTGCTTGATTGTTAACTAACGTGAACAGAAATGAGCAGGCTGTCATACGACATCCATATGACAATTATCAATAAGATCGGTGACATTCGACCAAATTTTGCATAAGCACAACAAGAAAACAACTTACGCATAACGAACATCCACTAATTCTCATAAATGGGTCAGGCGGTTACGTTCCGACTGTTCCGAGGCGTTTCACAGCCTAAAAAAACCGGCAGTGTAGTTCAAATTAAAGAGTCGACGTTCATAATTGAAATGTATTTGAAAGTGTGTATACCTCAATGCCTGAAATCCATGGGCAATATTAGTTAAACTCACCAAGAAAACCATTTATCAGCTACGTAAACTGTAAATAAAACACACTTACTGCTTAACATTCATCTTCCACGTCCATTTTCCGTTGTTGTGACCATTGCTGCTCGCTGGCACTTTATATTCGTCGTACCTGCTTCACAAAGCATTAGTACAACAATAAATAAGCAAATTAAACCAGCAAACGAAAGAAATGTAAGAAAACAGCAATTCGTAGAAAAAACGTAAAAAAATGAAAGCGTGCATTTTCCCAGAAGTGCAAGATGCACGGTTAGTGCGAAAATGCGGCACGCGTGACTAGACCGTCCGCTACCAAAAAAAGCACGCGTGCCGCATGGAGGACTGCACGCGTGCTTTTTGACTTAAATGACCGCACGCCAGCGAAAGGTCAGCCATGTCGTATCAATAAAAAATATTATATTCAAAAAGGCGTAATTATTATCGAAAATTAACAAATCTCACTTCTCTATATCTCACTTTCGGTATTCTGATAATTAGAGAATATTATCAGTAGCACATTACAGAAGTCACTTTTCGGTTTTGCTCATTTCTTCTACTTTAGATCTCGCCGTGTGCGGAGGCGTTCAATTTTGAAATGATTCGACTTCAACTTTTTTTTGTTATTGTCGTTTTGATTTTTCAAGATTTTCGTTGTATGCACCCTTCCCTGACAAGAAAATAAAAAATGTGTGGGGTAGGGGAAAAGGGCAGGGTTTTAGTGGTTTTGTTGTTGGAGCCTGTGCGTCCGTGAGGAGCTCCTTGTTCCGAGACCATATTTGGATGAGCTTATGCATGTGCGTTTGTGGGGGATACAAATTTGAGTTATTCTAATTTGACGTGGTTGCCGTTGTGCTGGGGTTGAAATCTTGCTTTTGGGGAACATATATGTTTCGATTGGCTCACCGGGGTTATGCTCCTGTGGGTGTTTAAAATGTCGTCTATTGGCTGATAAGTATGAATCCGCTTTGTGGGAAAGTATTTTGAGTGTTGGTCGGGAAATATGAACTCCTGATGCCATATTCGCATTCCCCATGGGGAATTCTCCGAATGATATTTTCTGTCCCCAGGGTCTATTTTCCCGAGGGAATAGGAGTGGGGAATATGGCCTCTGTCAGACGATGAGTCGCAAGTGATCACTTCAGAAGCATTGTTTTATTGTAGTGTGTTTGTGGAAGTACTACGGTTGGGAAAATTATGTTCACCGGGGTGCTTGTGCTGTTGTCTGCATTCGTATTTTTTATGGAAGCATTGGTAACTATTATATGTTTGGGCAGAAATGCTATTCTTTCGTTTCTTTATTTCAAAGCGACCATGAGGTCGGGTATGATATCGTTTTTATTGGCATGACATTGGCATTGAATTTTGCATCAGTTTAGAAGTACTGCAGGGGTGAATTTGTTCAACGCACAACTTTAGGAGCGCGTGGAGACCGCGTGCGCACCTCACAACCTTGCACCGCATGCACATCTCGAGTATTTGGACAAAGCACGGCGCACAGACACCGCACGCCTTATTCAGACTTTATAACATGGACTACGTAGTTTGCAAGCAAAATAACGGTTGCATGTGCAAAAGCTTACGTGTGCAAAAGCCTAAATAGAATCAGGACTTTGCTGCTTTGTTGATTTGCTTTTCGTTATTTTCGACCGTAGCACCGTTATTTTCGTTGTTAATTTGTTTCTGCAGTTTATACGAAAGTACCATTTCTGACACTGGTGTGGTGTCTATGCGGCGTCCGTATACTTCGTGCGGTGCCCACACGGCTTTCGTGCGGTGCTTCATCGCATGCGGTATCTGTGCGGATTTGCGGTCGGGCGCTTATGCGGCGCGGTGTATAGAATGGGCCACGATATGAAAAGGCACCATAAGAACAAGGAAGAAGATTCCTTACCTCCGACATTCTCAGAAATCCAGCGATACTGAAAATTGCGAGCGCGAAGTTCCACAAAAACAGTGGATATTTTAAGACGAAAGCCGTTCGTGACGCCATCCATGACTGTAGAAACTTGATCGCGGCAAAGTAGGCCACCTGAAAGTTCATATTATTTATAATGTTTAGTTTGTTTGCGGAAGTTCTTATAAGACATTCATTTCGAAGGCACGTGCGTCTTTCTGGTGAGACTAAATCTGAACCCATCCTAACAAGCCTAAACCACAGTCTCCCATCAGTTAGTCATCCCAAAACTTTTAATTGTCATTTGCAAGGTAACATGTCGTTATTGTTATTGCATACAGAAAAAAAACTACGAAAGTTCGTTATTGTCATTCATAGACAGAAAAAAAACTACTAAAAGCCCACAAAAGTTTTCAATAAATACATTACCGATATTGTCAGTGTATGTACCCAATTCCTTTGCAGAAACAATGTAAACTCCTTCGGATAATCCACTTTTTCAAAGGAGAGAGCGTATCTGAATTTATTCTCGACATAGAAGCCAACATTGACTGATATGCTTATGTCCATCACCTCTCTCTCTCTTTCTGTCTCTCTTTCTCTCTCTCTCTTTCTCTCTCTCTTTCTCTCTCCCTTTCTCTCGCTTTTATTCTCGCTATATTCTTCGCTCTCTTGCACTCCCCTCAGCGTTCTTTGATTCACAAGAAGAGAATAATGCATAAACGTAATTTTCCTCGCGAACGAATTACTCACAACAGAGGACAGAGGAGCCATTTCTATGCCGCAACAGCGCAGCACCAGTACTTACTTGTATCGATAGTTCTCATGGAGACCGTGGTCACCACTCCCATTTCTATACATATCAAAGTCGTTCAAGTCGTGCCAAAACTGCGCGGCCTGTTTGAGAACAGCCATCTGGAATCCTTTTTTTTTAGGAAAAAATGTGTTCAAAAATATTTTAGACCGATGAAAAATTAAACAATTTGATTTCGATAATTATTTTTACAATGCAAAAAATATATCATTTCGAATCGCATGAAAGAAAATACATGATAAAATTGTTCAGAGCAAAAATTTCGAATGAGGTTACACATTGAAAAACTTATGATGTATTATCGTATCACAACCATGTGTAACGACTACAACTACAGTAACGCAGATTATGAGAAAAAATCAATAGCTGAATATTTTTAATCAGGAATTTATGGATGATTTTTAAACGTGTTGTTTTAAACATAGTAATATACACGAAAGTTATCAAAAACAATATTAAAGCGAGATACCGGCCGGTTATTGAAACGGATCGTGGACAACAGATTTCTTACGTATTTATGCTAATTTGCTCGAATTTAGCTCGATTTTTTGTTCTAATTTATTGTCATTTGCATAGCCTGCATAAGAATGCTGGAGTACTCGATGTGTTTCAAAAACCGGCCGGTATTTCGCTTTAAACAAAAGGACGATTAACTTTCTAGTATGCGAGGGATAGGATAGGGTGTAATTTATAAGATTCGGGTGTGTCGGTTTTCTGTAACTGACCCGGTTAGATCAACCGGTTAATTGGCGAACAAACACTTAAAAACCCAAAGAAACGGATACCTAAACCCAAAACAAAAACCAGCTGAAACCATATATACGGTATAAATTACCCATACATAATAATATAATATAATAATAATAATAATATTTATTACGCACACAAAAATGTACACGCACAGTTAATACAGCAATATTATTCAGTGAAACTCATAGAAAAAATTGCAAGCACAATAGATATAACAACGTAGAGAGTTCAAACAATTATATTAGAAATTGGAAGGTTCAATAATGAAAATGCGATATATTATGCACATCAATTGACAATTAGCCACTATGGGAGCGCCCACATAGAATCAAGATCAATCTAGCTACGGATTTCTTTAAACCGACGCTAGAAACCCAAAGTGAACCCAGAAAGATTTATTAAAAGAAAACGAAAAAAAAGTAGAATAGGTACGCATATTTAATAAGTAATAAGTGGTGAAAATAGTTTAAACCCGCATAAATCAATTTTCGCGGTCTTTATACCAGGGAATGCTCGCAAAGCGCTGCGTGCAGGTTCAGGATCTTCTAACCTCTAACGGGTCGAAAAGAGGTGGTGGGGTGCGGGCGCGGGACCGCGCTCTGTTCTTCCCTGAACGCGGGGCGCGCTGGCTCAGGAACAGGTCTGCGCGCGCAGGAAAACCGAGATTTGAGAGAATCTGTGACGTAGAGGGGATGAAGAAGGAAAGAAAACTGGATATAAGTCAGATAGAGGAAGGGGTAGAGAAAATGAAAGGAATAGTTAGATGACGATTAAGGGAGAGGGGCGAGAGAGAGGGAGAGGGAGAGAGAGAGAGAGAGAGAGAGAGAGAGAGAGAGAGAGGGAGGGAGAGAGAGAAGAGCATCGGAGAAAGTGTTGTCTTCGGCAAAAAGTAAAAATTCTATTTCGACAAACAGACAAGCGAATGTTTTACAATTTGAGCGAATTTGGTTTCAATGTTTTATTAGCAGTTCAACGAACCTATGAAAAAAGAAACAATGAATATAAATGTCCCCCACAAACTGCTCGAAATGCAAAGCAAGTGGCAAGTCCTTGGTTTCTAAGTTTCTATCACGTACAGATCGTCAACGAATACGTGTGTTTTCTGCTTTCTTGTCCACTTGAAAGAAGTGGCAATAAAAAACATACAGAACAGGTAGGTGCAAATGTGCTCTGATTTAAGCGGTATAACACGTGTTTTTTGAAAAAAAAACATGCTGGGAAACAGACAAATTGATTTCAATCTGCGTCGGAAATGCGCCGCATGGAACACAGCTTACATAGGATTTATATGAAAATGCAATCTTTAAAACACATAGGTTTGGGTGCAATTTGAAATCCAACAGTATGGCATCCATGGGTGCATGCTAGTTCACAGAGTAAAAACCGAGTGGTGATTAGTTACTGAGGCAAAATCGCTGCCGTGTTTATTATGCGACAAGTTTTATTTTACAGAATCATCTTATTATATAAAGGAGAAGAGTTTGTCACGGGTTTGTTTTTATGTGCACAACGAAATCCCTTCATAAAGAAAATACAAAATCTTTGTCGCTGGCGAGATTCGAACCAACAGAAGCGCACAACCTCTCGATTCACAGTCCAACACTCTACCGGTTGAGCTATGCTAGCTTAACACAAGAGTAACAATCTGCTCTACATAGAGCCCTTCAATGGCAAATTTGCATGGTACCATAACCATTAGTCGAATGGCTATCTAGACTCATATTCTACGTTTCCCCAATCATAAATGACTTTGTAGACGTATGTATGTTTTAAATAGGGTAACAATTGGCCGAAGGCCGATTCCTCCAGTCGGAGAAGAGCCCGTAGGGCTCTTCGAACGGCTGGTATTTCATAAATTAAACCTGCCAAAGGCTCAAAAATTCGCTTCCACTTTGCGGCAATGATGTTGCTGGAGGCGGCCACAAGTCTTTGGGTGAAAAGATATTGCTTTTTACATAGAACTTCACTTATGATTGAGCGAAATCCTTCTTTATTCCTGTAAATTTGTTGCAACAATTATACCAGGTGTTTTAGTTATTATAGCGCTCTTATTCGTATGTCTTATTTGTATTATTATTTATTTATTCTTTGATAATGGCCTTATATTGACAAAACTTGCGCGATACATTTGTTGTCGTAATAAATGTTATGTTATACTTTGTTTTTCAGATAGAAAACACCCGTTTACGGGTTGAGTTCTTCAGTGTTCCTCAGTTTACGGGTTGAGTTCTTCAGCGAAATGCTAGCCCCTTTGGAAAATTTCCTATGTATCCTATGCTAATTTTGTACGATCAAAATTAGCATAGGATACATAGGATTTGCTTATCATATGCAAATTTTCCAGCTAGCATTTCGCTTTAATTTTCACTAAACTTTTCAAGCAGGAGAAACCCTCATCTACACATGTGGAAAAAAGGAATTTCACAAATAAGAAACAGATGCTGTTCATGGGAGATGGGGTTCTTTTTACTTTTCGCTCTGACCTTTTTTTATCGAACCCAATATGAAATCTTGTTCTTTCTTATTCTTCATAACTATTATTTCGTTTTTTATAAAGGAAAGTAATGGTGCGGAACAGCACTTGGATCAGAGTGAGGTGGGTTATTCTACATTATACTGTAAGGCGTTTCGGGTTACGGTAATACTGTAATGAAGAGCTGTGTTACTGTAAAATGGGGATATAATAGGCATTTAAACTTAAACAACCGACAATGAGATTGGCCAACTATCTCACGGCTAGGGTGCGGCGCTCAAATGGCGTCTAACTGGCAGGCAGCTCGCCAATAAGAAATATGCGTTTCATTTTATTATAAAGGTTTATTGATAAAATTTGTATAGATGTCGTTTCTTCGATACGTTCTTCCGGAATACTTTGCTTCTGTGAGTGACGAGGATCTGGAGGTGATCACAGCATTTCAAACAGGTGAAAATACAACTATGGAGTGATTAGAGAGCAGCCAGTGGTGTAGTGGTTAGCGCCGCTGCTCACCCCATACGTTGTGAGCTCAATTCCCAGGCGCTGTTGGTTGTACCACTACGTTCTCAGGTAACCGCGTACATGGGTAACCGCGTCCGCGGGAAAGAGATGGCTTTTTGACATGGAAAAGCGGAAAGAGGGCAGATCTTGGTTCTCTCTGTCGTGAATTTTTCAATGCAATTTTGCAATCTTTTCCCGCGGACGCGGCTGTGCATTACCGCGCAGCGCGCCTGAGCACCAGAGCGGATGGCGTTGCAAAAATGCTGACCGCCCAGTTATGATAAAGACACCGTCACCGGTGCGGGATGCAGGGCACCCTTCGGGGACCCTGATCGAGAGTCCCAGATTTACTCCTTTTAATCCCTTAATCCGAAACAAGTTATTTATTGAGAGCAATGAGGGTATTAACGCGTACGTTCACTCGTTTTCATTCAGATGAAAAACTGTCATTCAACCAGCAGAAAGAGGGCACATTCAAGGTGTTAGAGGAGCGGAATATCGGCGGCGAAGTAAAGGTAGACAATGTGAAGGAGATGTGCAAAAGGTGCACACGCACACACACACAACGCACACGCTGCACACGCATACACATACGCACAAAAATATACGCAGACGCACGCACGCACAAAAACACAAAAAGACACGGCACTAACACACATGCACAGAACCATACACACACTTCCTCATAAACACATGCTTATACAATGCACACAGGTACGTAATGTATTGTATATGCACGCATTCATAGCATGCATGCATGCGTACATAAATACTACCATTACCTCACTCACATACACACATGCGCAAACTCACACTCTAACTTTTTTGCAGTAATGAACTTTCAATAATTAAATTATGATCATTTTAAAGAAACACTTCACCGATCTGTACAAACTGGAGGACAAGAAAAAGCAGCGATTCACCAACTTTTTGAATAAATTATCCAATGCCGTCGATGAATATTTCCAAATTTGGAATCAAAAGAACATGAAGATTGGCCACCAGAAGGAACAGGTTACCATTTAATTACATTATCTTATTTTTTTACTGTCGGTCAAGAACACTCCACTTGCCTACGGTGCAACGCCTGCGAATATAGCCTCAACATATGTATGAGAAAGATGGTACAAGCGGCGTGAAAGTGACGTGTACTCCGTTTTTGCGATATTACGTGGAAGATCCACGCGGCAAAAAATGCGCTCGCACGCCCCGCTTGAAAAAAGAGATTCTTGAATATGCGGGATTCATTTGAACATTTTGAACATTTGAACATTTTATCAGCTTTTCAGCACACACCAAAGAGGTGGAAAGTTCAGAAGTATATCAATAATGTATCAACTTAGGGATGCTTGAATAAACGCTCAGGCCACGTAAAAAGTAAGCGCCCAATTTCAAAAGTAAGTTCCAGATATCTAACCTACTCGATCGCCTGGAGAAAACCGTTGCGGATGCATTGAAGGTCGCGATTGACAGTTTGGAGTCCTCAAGGTAGGCTTTAACGGTCAGGTCCATAAAAACCCTAGTTTTTTTCCTCTTAACTCTACCCTTAGGACCCTTAGGATCCTTAGGACAACTGATATACAAGTCATAATCTTTGAATACTCTGTACTGAATTACATTACCTTGAATAAACAAGCAGTTTTTGATGAGTAAGGAATTATAAAGAGTTGTTTGGCGTTTACAGGTGTTTAGGGAAGGAAAATAGAACAAGTTATAATATTTATTATAAAAAGAAGTTGCCAATTTATATGAACTTAAAGCGAAATACTGGTCAGTTTTTGAAACGCATCGGGCACACTCAGCATACTGCATACGTAAGAACTTAGTTGTTCACGATGTATTTCAAAAACCGGCCGGTATTTCGATTTAAAAACATTTCCAGACTGCTAAACGCATCACGCAAAAAGAGCGTTGACGAGAAAACGAGACAGCAACTACTGGATTTAGCATAAAGTTCAATTTAATTTTTTATTATTATTTAATTATTTTAATTATAATTTAAAAAATGTAAAGTAACCCTATTTTATAATATTAACATTGTACGACATAGAAGATTCTAGTTTACAGTTTATCATATCCATCATAAACACTTGAATAGTGTCTTTTTTCAACGGTGCAAATAACCTAAATAATAATTTTACCTAAGAAACTAAATTATGCACTAACAAAATAAATGTCTGGTCTAGTGTGATAAATGGGAACACTTTACAAACGCTACAAGTATTATTACTCAGGATTTTCGATATGTGTTATAGGCTTAAATAGTACTCACACTCTAGCGTATATATTTTTTTATATAAAGGAGAAGAGTTTACTTTTTTGTTTGTGTGAACGAAACGAAATTCTACGTTTCAGGAGTTTGGTATGAATAGTTCCTTTTAGCAACTTTTCAAAAATAAGCGCAATCAAATTTCATTACATACACTTGGAATATACGTTTCTGACGTTTCATAAGTACGCAGCATGAACAGTTTAGTAGGGTCGCATGAGTAGTCGCCTCAGGCGGTGATAGCCGTCTGGTATGGTAATAAATAGCAAACGAATACATTGAACATTATTAATATTTTGAAATAGAAAGTTTGCGCAATCGCACTTTATAAATTGTTAGTATGGCGAGTGTATCATCGAACGTATTGGTATTAGTAAGTTATTACTAAAAGTTATTACTAAAATTTTAGTCTGACTTTTCAGATATTGCATGAACATATTTGACATCAAAGGTGATTAACATGTAGTTTGCGAAATGTATGCTGGACCATTGTGTCACACTCACGCTCACAGTAAATGGGAATGCAATTGTCCAATATACATTTCACAAGCCGCATGTTATATCGCTTTGTATCCTATTAAAAAGGCCATGCATCATCTAGGGGCGTAAGGTACACGCTTGAGTTTGCGTACTCCGGTTGAGGCTCGTCGCTTTCTTCACTAATACGTGTTACTCCATAACGGATCTGTAAAAGGGAAAGATATACGAGCTTACGCTTTCGGAATACTCACGAAAAGTTACAATATACATTAATATAATTACAGCAATGTATACGGTATACGCAAAAAGCAGGCAACCTGTTAAAATATACACACAACGCATGAAGTGAGCTTACAATTAGTATTTACGCAAAATATGCATGAAAGATGAGATGCCTAAAGATACATGCGTGCACTGAAGGCACCACACACCACACTGAGTTCGAAAGCAGAATATTGACACATGTATTACGTTGAATTGCTACCAGCTCCTGGCGAAGAGTATTGTTTGTTGCGAACTTTGAAAGTACACCTTAATTCTCGAAAAATAATACCTTAATTCTGAACTTCTTCTCGGTCTTGGTTGTCAGGAAATACAAATCGGCAATGTCGGAATTTGGGACCGGTTTTAGTCCATGCTCCTGTAAAAGTAAAAACTGTGCATCCGACGCTTGCGCTCCATATAGTAAGCCACTTCACCACTTTGACCGTCGTCGTAGACTGTCGTCGTAAAGTTTTCTCTCTTTATGGGTTCCCTCTCCCTTTCTTTCTGTCCCTCTCTCTCTCCTTCTGTCCCTCTCTCTCTTTTTGTTCTCTTTCTGTCTCTCCTTCTCTCTCCTTCTCTCTATATTTCTTATTATCATCTCCCTCCGTCTCTCTAACTCTCCAGTGATCCTCATAGTGCTAAAATGTAATAACTTACAAATAACAAATCCGATTCGATATAATTCGAGTCCGGATGCAGGCAAGTCCAATCTTGGATAAAGTCCAACCGCCCATCAGACAGGTTCTAAACATTTATAAAAACAAGATAATATTTATTTGGGTGAGGGGGCACCAGACCATAAACTACAAAGCAATAGGTTGAGGTGGAAATTATGTAAATCCTCGGAAAACATACAAACTACAAGGCATAGCAACTTAACTACGCAGATTGTGCATTACTCAGTCTTTAGTGACTTACCTTGAATATCCTACATACTTCGGCCACCGACAGCGAACCGATGCGAAGTTGAGGCACTCGAAGCCGATACACTTTATCGTTGAGATTGAAATCCAGGGAAACTTTGAGAAATGATTCGTTGAAGAGCTGAAATAGGTTTTAGACCAATAAACTAATGACGAGTAATTATAGACCTGCATGTGTGGATATCCAATCCCGAGCCGTAGTGTCTGCGTGCACATCTCGAGTTGCCTACATTGGCCACAGAAAAAAAAGGACGATCCGCGCAAATACGGCGCATATCCTGCGCTGCTTGCACGCACTCTTTGCGAACGAACAGCGCTTCCTCTTGATTTTTTTAAAGGGCGTATCAGACTGTGCGGGAACTGTGGGATGTTTCATTTGTAAAGGTAATCCCTCCCATTTCCCAACCCACCGGTCCATCTTTGTACGCCTTTCGAAATTTCTTCCATAGTTCGCGCTGTTGCACACCCTTCACATCATCATTCATGTTTTCTGGTTGAGAGCTGACAAGAACCTAAAGTAAATAGTTAAATAAAATATCACCTAACTCGAACGGTCGCTTGTTAGTATGAAGGTGTCCTTACCGCACCAACATCCTAGGGTACCTTTTGGTTTGCGAGCTAATAGCCACTACCTCAAGAACTTCTCTTTCTCTACGTCTCGTTGATTTAAATTACGACCATGTGCTAGCTAAAACGACCATAGACAATAACGATCTGGCATGTGAATTACGAAGTGTATGTTAGCCGTGCAAACTACTCAAATACGGGTCATTTCTGCATAGAGTTCCATAGTTCATAAGAGGGAAGTTGTCCAGGATACCGATACGCTTCCTTGACAAAAACCACGTGCCATATCCCTTTAAATGTTCACCCACCATTTTGGCTCTTCGACACAATTTCTTGCAAGTTTCAACTTTCTCTCCGTCCGAAAATGAGAAATTCATCTCCTTGCACGTTTTAAACGACAAATTGTACTTTTCGACGAGCGGCATCATCTGAATTAAGGCGAGGATCTTTAAAGTGTAATGCAACGTGGAGTTTAAGCCTATGCTGGAAAAAATGGGCACCCTCGGTGTGCAGCTCACGTCACGCATGTGACCATGTCAGTAAGAGTTGTGTTCACAGTACCAGCTGAAAAAAATCTACAGTACTCCAGACATAAGATAGGTTTGACTTTCTCGTGAGCCTGGCAAAATTTACTAAATTAAAAATGAACAAAACTGACGCCACGAAATGAAACTCGTCCAAAATTTCCATTCTTCAAGCATTTCCGTAGCACTTTGTTCACTAGGAACTCCTCAGCCATTTCGTGTGATGAGCTTCAATGTTCGAAATAAATTCCACACTTTATTTAAAGCGAAATACCGGCCGGTTTTTGAAACGCATCGAGCACATCAGCATTCGTATGCAGCATATGCAAACGAATATAAATTAGAATAAAAAATCGAGCTAAATTCGAGAAAAAATAGCATACGTGCATACGTAAGAATTCAGCTGTCCGCGATGCGTTTCACAAAACGACCGGTATTTCGCTTTAAAGAGATTGCACAAAAGGGCACATAATGAACTTTGCAAGTGAGACATAAAAATGAGGTTGAGCGGTAAAAGCTTCGCAAACCACGTGACATATGGCTTTAACTATTTCAAAGTAAACTCACAAAACAGTGTTGATCGTAAATCCAAAATGCAGAACACGCTTGCGCTTTCGTCGAAAATTCGGATAGCCGAGCGTACGACAACACCATGAAACTTCGCAGTTTGTAACTTTGAACTCGTTCATTTCGCCTTGAAACTGGTGCTCGAACCATAAGCACTAAATGAGACCATGTTTAAAGCCGTATTGTACCAACTTTGGGAAATTTGCATATGATACGCATTTCCTATATTCCTATGTATCCTATGCAAAGTGTGTGCCAGTGTGCCCGAAGCTTGCAGGACGGGCACATACTGTGCATAAGAATAGGAAATGCGTATTATATGCAAATTTCCAAAGGAAGGTCATACGGCTTTAAAGATTAAAGAATTAACCGCTAGGTTCTGAAAGTTCGTTTCCAGATTGAAAAAAAAACCTAGATTACTACGTACCAACATGAATACTAAAGCATTAATAAGCACAGTTGCCAGCCCCAATGTGAGGGTGCTATCTGCTTGAAAGTGGCTCAATAATTTGCCGCTGTTTCTACGCGGATCTCTCGCGCGCGTGCGGCGCTCAATAGGCGCAAGCCGAACAAAAACAACTAGAAATTCAAAAACGAACCATTTCCTCATTTACTTCACGTCTATTCAACTCGAGCATTGCAGCGCTCTTGGGAAGCAAACCGCATTTCCTAATTATAGCACGGAATTTTCTGAAAATTTATGGACTTGTTTAATGACAAATTCGCAAGTGTTACCCAATTACTTTCGTAATTGCTGTCGCTAGCTAATTCTTATAATTATGTTAAATGTTGTGCCTTATCCAACTAGGTGCTTGAAGTGTCAGGTTCGTAAAAAAAATTGGCTTATGAAAATGTATTTATGAGCACGAGCTCTGCGAATACAACCAGGAAAACTAAATCAGCTAACAATAAGAGTAAAATTGCGTAATTACCAAAAAGTGCCAACCAAAAAAAATTAATTTCTTGAAATAAAACAATAAACGAACTTGCATAATTGTCGAAATACCACCCTGTCGGATACGCGCAAGAAGTCAACCAAGTGCGTCAGTACCTGCGAAACACATTTAAAGCGTAATGACACGTGGTTTGTGGATTGTACTTTAATTTCAATAATAAGAATATTACCTCAGCGGGTAAGTCCACAATAGTCAACGTAGATTCTTCTTGATTTTTCCCACCATTTTCCATATTTTGTTAGTAGTTTAGTTAGTTGGGAAATCTATAATTTGCGCAATAATAGTTATTTAATATTTATTAATCATTAAATAACTACCAATGTTTGATGCGCACAAAAAACATATAAAAAATATCATCTGATATATTTTCATACGGTGTTTCAGTTACAAGGAAATAAATGTTTGGCTAGACAAAAAAGGAAGGAATGGATGGGATCCGCGCACTACTTTAGTAGCCAGGCTAATCTGGGTGTGCTATCCAATATTGCCAATGGCAACTATGCGGGTCATCAGCCCTCATTAACATCCCAACAAATCAAACTGCAACACACAGGAAACTGGGGAATCCATTTGGCGACGGCTCCCGTTCTTTTTTTTAATTGAAAAAATTTCGTTTACGCTTCAAGAGCGTGCACCTTGATTCAAAGGAGTGCGAGGTTTGCTTATGACGTATTCGGCAGAGGACCTGAGCACAGGCGACAAATTGCTCTACGTCTTAGGACTCGTTTTTTCCTGCCATGGCGCCGGCTAATTGTAACTTGTAACTCGAAAACATTGATAAAATAAATAGCACCACCGCAAAATAAATCAAAAACCCTTTTTCGAAAAGTTTATCCTTAAAGTAAAAATTCCAACAATAACAAGCAACAACAATAAACAAAACAACAAAACAAGTAGGAGGGTCTCAAACAGGCAGGCAACAATCAACCTTAGATACCTTAGGTTGTTGGAATCTAAGGTTGTTGAACTAAATAACAAGGTAATATAAAAAGTACCACATTTTTAGGTAACAATAAACCGTGGCACAGCGATCAAGAATTCGGGCTAAGTAAACCAATATAACTTATTCAATTCGGACTAATAAATCGTTAGACAACCAATGAAAAATGAGAAAATAGGAATATTCACAGAAAGATACGTCATACTTTTACGTGGTATGCTTCAATTCAGATCCGGGTTTGGTATCGTCAGATGGGTTTAGTTCTTCTTCGGCTTCACCTGAAAATGAAATATTAAACGATCTCATATAAATTTTATTGATGAATCGTACTGCGCCCAGAGGGGTGTTGTATACATTCGGACTTCGGGAAGATGATTTGCGCGTATATCCACCCATCAAGCGGACTTCCCACCCCCACTTCCCACCCTTACTTACGACAGCTCTCCGGACACCCCGCTATGTACCCCGCAATAGACTGTACTACTCTTATCTGACAACAGAAGGTCGGTAGAGGGTAAAGTATGTACCTCCTAATCCACAATTTCACATTGCACCCCAATACTCACCTTGAAAGAAGGCTTGAACGATGGCTTGAATGGGACGCTCTGTGATGATTGTGATGCCGATACAGACTGCGACTGTTGAGAACTCGGGAGCGCAACACTGTCCGCCGACACCTGGGATGGCACCTAAAAGAAAACGGTGGTTTTCTGGTTTTACATCGGAAATGAAAGAAATGGAAAACACCAAAAAGACACCGAACATGATCATCGAAAGACTCGCTCATTATCCGTGTTCTGTTTTTCGAACACAATTGATGACATTTATTTATGTATTATTACTCAGACTTGCAGTAAAACCCGAGTTGTTTTGGAGCAGACTCCAAATCCAAATAAGCACAGAACCATCAGTGATCGGTGTTTATTTGGAGCTTTGTAGGCCGTACTACGGTATGACAAGCACAGTGGCCCCGTGGCTCGCATCGGTAGGCAGTATACTCTTCAATGGTCTTAGGCCATAGCCGCTCCGGATATCGAACTACGTCAAACAGTTGCACATGACAATTGCGACAAAAATGGTTCCGGTTACACCTACACCTCTATTTACTGATTTGTTCACAGAAGTTATAAACTAACTCACATTCGCATTCGGTGAGAATCCGGGCATTTGCTCCTGAAGGGCATGCTCCAAAGTCCGTTTCTTGGGTGCGAGATCCTGATTCGGATGCGACTTTTCTCCCGACAAGGCACGCTCCTAAAAAACCACCCACTACTACAATTTACCCCCAACAATTTAAACTGAATGTACACTTCCTACTTCCTATTAAATAAACACTGAATCTTGACTTCCACAAAGCTAAGTTGGCAGTCAGTTCCGGTAAATGTTGGCATCCAACGCTCCATAATAACCTATTAACACGGCCCCGTGATATATTCGACACTGTGTAACATCAATGTTTCACTAACAGAACAAAAAGCTGAACAGCAGAACGACAACGATGGATGATCGAACACCAACTGCATCAACAGTTTCCGTCAATAATGAATATCGTAACGTAAGCCAATTTCGTTCCTACCACTCCCTAGTAACAAACAAAAACAAAGGTTATACTCACCTCAGTCCCATTATTCAAAGTAATCGACAGCCGATCCGCGTTGCTCGCAAAATTCGCCAACAGTGCTTCAGGTTCGTTCATATTAGTCTAGAATATGAATGAATAAAGCTAACTTTTAAAACAAAACTGAATACTACGCAAGAGACAAACAACTAGAAACCCGTATTAGCATCTCACTAACACCTAACACGCGGAACCCCACGTGACTTTTCGTGGAGAAAAGTCCTTGAATATACATTGGTTACATATGCATCGCTTTCGAATTTTGGAATTACTAAAAGAAGCCAATATATTTAAACGACGAAGATCACAGACCTACACCTACCTGATACTCTCCGAAATAAACCGCTATATTCTATAATGGCGCGAACAAACCAACCGATATGCGTACAGTAAAGCAACCAAGAAAGCACAACCCTACTTTCATTTATCAAATATCAAAAGTTAAGCGTTAGAGTAGTCAATAAAGAAAAAACAAACCAGCAGTTCTTCCAGCTTATCCACCAGGCTCATAAAGTCTTCGTTGGCCATCATCTGTTTGAGGGCCCTTCCAAAAAGATGGGGATCCGAATACATATCTGCCAGGTTGATCTTCTCCAGTTTCAAATTCCCATCTGCCTGAATTGACCGATTAAGATTACAAACAGGATGCAAACCTAATTTACCTAATCGAGAACTCGAAGGTAAGTGTTGAAACGCATTCCATGCATCTATATCTGTAACGCCTGCATAATGTGAGCAATGAGATGGCACGAGGCGCAGGTGTGGGTGTGGTTACATCATTGCTTAGCTTAGCTCGGCTGCTCGGCAAAATGCAAATCTCGGAGACGGTTGCCTGGCAAGAGCTCGCCTAATTGTAAGCCTAACACTAGCAACTTATAAATGAATGTCTACTAAAGGCTAACGGCTCACTAAGGAATAATCTTTCCTACGATAAGTAAACATAACAATTCCATACCTCAAAATGTTTCCACTTTTCGCGTGATTCTGCTTCCGTAATAGTCTCATATGTGGTCAAATCCATAAACTGCGACTCGAAATAGTGACCCAGAACACTGAAAAGGTTATACCTTCGGTTCGTAAATAAAAATAGTGATGTTGTATTATATGAATATGAAATATGATTAAATAAACATAACAGATAATTAACTTAAAAAAACGCATCTTTGCTGTCCTGTTGGTATAAGATCAGTGTTTTCCTTATCTATTTATATATGTCTCAAATCTTCATGTTTCATAAAGACAATAATAGATGCACTTCGGGAAGGCAATTGATTCTTCTACCACGATTCATGAATGACTTTCGAATATTCCAGCTTTCTGAAAACACTAAACACCCTTCGGAAGCCACTAAATGAACAAGAAAAGAAATTAGACAAAAACTCACGTAAGAACATCTCGCAGATTCGTATCCTCACTTCCAGCGTGTTCAACTTCTCTCGGCTCCTCAGCATCAGCGATATTGCTGCTAAATTAGAATTTTCACAGTAAAATTTTATAATTCAAAACATCATGCGTCAATCAAATGGCAAACTCAGGCAAACAGTTAATCAAATGTGAGATCAACTACCATATCCTTAAAACAGTTCCGGAATCCTACACCGAGAATAAATTATTATGAAATCGTGGTTACTTTCACTGTAATAAAACGACAAGTAGCTAATCGAGATAATGTGCTAGAGGGAGTCTAACCTAATACTAATACAAGGCACCTTTGAATAATCGCCATATTGAGTTAACAACCACGCAAGCACTAGCTACCTTACCTACCTACCACCACCACCACCAAGCATTTTAAGGGCACACTGCCTAACTGCGAAGAGCCGTTAGCTAAGGATAGCCGGTGCGGCTGTACATGGTCATACACTACAACACAAGAGGACGAAAATTACCGTATTGGTACAGAATTAACAGGATCGGGTTCTCTCATCTTCGAATAGCCTCCCGCAGCTAGACGTGAGGTAAAACTCTCATCTAAAATTATAATCAAAACATAAAATATGGAAACTCTAACTCATTTCCTATACTGTACTTACTATTCAACTAAACTGAATACACTACTTTATAGTATACTCTCGGCTCTCGGGACTCGGGAACTTTTTTCTAATAAATTAGAGACACAATATAACATATAATAAAGTACAAACTACAAACCTTTCTTAATGCTGAAGGCCGAGCTCCTTGAAGCAATAGACTCATTCAAAACGTCAGTCGATTTATCCAAACTTGCAAATGAGTTGTTCATTGGAGAAACCTAATAAAACAAGCGTAGGATAGGAGATCACTGACAAATATAACCAAGTAAAAAATAACTTCTCTCATAAAGAACCAAAGAGTAGAGTTAGATACAGAGGCAGAAGCATGTACGCACAATCATTTCGATGATTATACAAAAATGATTAACTCTCCAAAACAGAAGTTCCATCCATGGTTTTTGTGATCAACTTCAATTACGCACCCTCATTACACCTTATCGTAAGATTAAGACTCAACAAGTACCCTGAACCTGAACTAAACCCCACCTGTCCACTTCCTTGCATATTCTCGTCGGAAAACATTCTGGGTAGCGACGATGCAACTTGCGTTACCTGCGGTAACATTGGGTCGGAAGAACAACTGAGCAACGGAGATGCGACTCCACCCTGAGCACCCTGAACAGGCAGACAGCTGCATCCGTCAGTAATAATAACATGTTGGTTGCACAATACTATTACTTATGACATGGACTATTACTTATGACATGGACAAATAAGTTGTCCAAGGTTCCCAGGTAAAGTGCCTAAATATCAAGAGGTATCTACAAAACCTACATATAAACAGGGTACTTATCATCAATTATCATTATTTACATCTAGCGGGTCTAGCGCTGTCCCAAATTCAAAGCAATAAATAAAGCACATACCTCACGATCCAAATTAGAGCAGCCGATAAAACCGCCATTGTTCCTAAACACAATTAAACATGAGATGACGAATATGCATGTGGGACACCAATGGGGCTACCACTCAATATACATTACTCACTGCAAATGCTAATTTATCTCATTTTGCGCATAAATTAGTATCCAGGTGTGCATTTTGCTTTCTAAGCTTTCTATAGGTAAATCTTCAATCCCTTCATTACGCCACGATCCCACAAAAAAAAGTAACAAACCTATTCGTGTTCATCATCGGAGATTGTCTGCTAAGAATGGCCGGATTCGCACTACAAGAAATGATCGGTTGTGAATTCGCATTTCTCACAGATGAAGAAGTGAATCTGAAGAACACAACGTAAAATAAAAATACGGACAATACGGTCAAAATTCTAGACTGACAACTGACAGATGAATTGAACAAACAAGGCGCTATCTCATAACTGACTAACAACTAACAATACTACGGTAATAGTACATTTTTATTTCATCAGCGACAGTGATTGCCTTGACAACTATAAATAGTACAAAGACAAAAATAGGCATATCAACAACAACTACTCTCACGCAAAAAATGCATGAACAACTAAGGTAAATGTAAAAAGCACAAGAAGAGAAGTTTCGACATACCTCTCGTCCACCGCACTCACTTCAAACCCTTGTGTCGATCGGAAGGGCATACCACTGAAACAAACACAATATCCAAAAAAAATCACGGTCCTCAAAACATGATGGGAGGAGGGCAATGGAACTCAACGAACACCGGAACACCCAGACTTACGCTTTTCCTTGACGTACATGAATGTTTGCCAAATATTAACGCAACTACGCAACACACTTAATACCCACTATCATTCCGATTCTATTCGTCAATTTTGGAAAAGAAAAGCAACTACACCAGCTGACTGAATATTCAAATTCAAATTTCACTTAAGTTCCAAAGGTAAGGTAATTCAAGCCTTCAACTAAAAGCAATCAGCTGACAGCCGACAGCTGAGAATTCACCAGCGCATATCGGGTTAGCAAAAAGTAAAAGTAAAAAGATACAATAAAAACCAACAATTCACGGTCATTTGGCATTTTAGTCCTTGTGGGCTGTGAATTAAGAGTAGGAAGCCGAGTGTTGACCACAGAACGTTGAGGCACGCTGCAATGAACATATTCAGATACTATTTCAATAAAGTAACTAATCGATTAAAAAGGGGCGGAGACATATTTCGGGGTTCGGTGCGTAGCCGGCGTACCGCGTAATTAATACACAAATCACAAACCTCGCCATTAGGCGACAGCCCTGAAGCATACACATTTACATATTTCCTTCCTTCCCTGCCTGATGAATTTTACATTTCACACTAAAAAAAAGAACTAACTTATTAACGGAACAATAAAAAAAAACCAACTTGTTAAAGGGGTGGTGACCGCTGTTCTGCGACTGCGAAAATGGATCCTGGGAACCGAAGGATGGTTTCCTTTCGCCGGGCAATGTCCTTAAACATTTATAGTTTTATATTTATTAAATTATTATCTTCACAAAACCGGGGCCGAAATCTAAATTCCAATTAACAACGAGAATTTTAAAAATATGAATATTATAAGGAGAAGCAATAAAGTTAAAAAATTTGCTTCGACTCCAGAATTGACAAGTTAAACACCTAAATCTGATATCCTAACAGTTTTGGACACGTCGGTATGATTAAAAGGACAGAGCTAGGCTAGGGAAAATGAACCTTGAACTTTGAACGGCTGTAAAACTCACAAATATCTCTCTAGCTGAAGTCCAGCGGCTGGCTGCGTTGGCGCATTATATAACGACTGCGAAAACATCTCCTGTGTATCCATTGGCTCCACGCGTCCGCGACTAAAATAAAAACTACTAACTACTAAATTCTTTAAAAAAAAGGTTCCTCAAAAAAAGAAAAAAGAAGCAAAAGAGGAAATCGAATCTGCAGGCTGAATCATTATTACATTAGTAAATATGGTGGTACTTACTAAATAAATAACTGTCTGATGAAGTAAAAACAATAAACACACTCGGAATTCTTATATAGTATAGGGGTGTCGCTTCTCAAAGAAGGAAAGAATCAGTCAAACTAATTAGCCAAAAAATAGTCAAAAAAAGACGTACCCATTCTCAATCCTGGGGTTCCGCGCATCACAGTTACGCTCTGAAATGAATAAACTGCGCGAAACGAACCGAAACCCAAAGCTCACAGCTAAGCCCAAGTTCGATCAAGATCAAGAGTTACTAATAATAATAGTTGGACTGCTGGAGCTAGTAAAACAAGGACTCGGCTCGAACTCCAATGTTTTTTTAACTTCCATGCTCAATGCTCATGAGTCGAACAACTCATGAGCATTGAACTTTGATTGAACAAATCTTGGGTAAAGGAGCACATGTTCTTGAAGCGCAAAAGATTCTTACTCAAAAAAATACCTTCTGCAAAAATGGAATCGAAATCATCAGCCGCACTCGATCTTGTAGACGACTGTGAAAATGAGTATTCGGATGACAACCTGAACAAACATCGTATTATCTTATTATATAAAGGAGAAGAGTTTGTCACGGGTTTGTTTTTATGTGCACAACGAAACCCCTTCATAAAGAAAAATTCTTCGATCGGAAGAGCATACAAAATCTTTATCGCTGGCGAGATTCGAACCCACAGCAGCGCACAACCTCTCGATTCACAGTCCAACGCTCTACCGGTTGAGCTATGCTAGCTTATCACAAGAGTAACAATCTGCTCTACATAGAGCCCTTCAATGGCAAATTTGCATGCTAGCATTAGTCGAGTGGAGATCCAAACTGATTAGTATACGTTTCCACAATCAGAGACGTGTGAATGTAAGTGGCACGGAAGAGAAAGAGACGAGAGTTAACTTTTTACGTTTTAGCATTTCTTTTTTTAAATAGGGGACAATCGGCCGAAGGCCGATTCCTCCAGTCGGAGAAGAGCCCGTAGGGCTCTTCGAACGGCTGGTATTATATAAAGGAGAAGAGTTTACTTTTTTGTTTTGTGTGAACGGAACGAAAATTAAGGAGAGGAGAGTCCAGTCTTGTGCAGGCAGCAGGCGAAATCGAATCTTATTTTTCAAGATACGTTGCAAACGTTTCACACAAGTGTGCTCACTGTTCCTGCAGTTTGAATCTTGAAGTATAGAAAAGACCAAAGACGCCTCAGGCGGCGATAGCCGGCTGGTAAAAGATGAATAATTTCGCTATCGCTTGCTTATTTTCAATGTTTGCTGTTTGTTGTTTGTGAACGGTAGCTAAAGCGGGCATAAGTAGCGTGCGGGAGAAGGCGGTATATTTAGCCAATGATAAAGAATCGGTGGAACATAACATTAAATACGTCCCTCCGGATCCGGAGGTTTTTGCGTGTTTCGTTCTTACGTTACGCCCGGATCCGGATATTCCGGATGGCGATTTGGATCTGACAAAAAATACCTTTCTGACTGTGAAGATTGTGAGGACCGCGCCGAATGCGAATATTCCGTATTCTGAGAATGCTGTGAAAATGACGAGTCGCTGAAGAAGGAATCAGAACCCTGAAAGAGTATATATTGCAAATAAAGAGCTCATGTACATGTACGTAAAAAAAAAGAAGTCTCAGAAAAAACTGAACAGAACATGATACATGGCATCGATCAATCATCGATTATATAAAGCAAAAGCAAGGACGAGAAATGAGGGATACTTAGTGTAGGGTGGGGAAAAGTTTTATTAATATAAACTGTTGTTACAAGAGATATCCCAGAATAAGTTCAGAATATTCCACCAGTGTTTCAGACTTTCAGGTTACCTTACCGTACCTTACCTGTCTAAAAAGGGAAAGAGTAACACAGTTCTGACCTGAGTAAGATTCCGGTTCGGAGGAGCATTAGCAGTTACCGATACAGGATTCATTCCCTCGTTCCTTTTCGTGATCTAACAATACACGTTATCATTAATATCCCATTTCCTAACTGTAGCTCACATGCAACGACCAGCCGCTCAGCTCAGTGTGTACCACCACTAGTTACTAGTTCATTCTGAGGAGCTGCGTTCACTAGCTAATACGCTTAGACAGATAAAGTTCAGACCCCTAAGCCTCCCTCCGGTTGCCTGGTTGCTAAACAAGTGAGGTTTTCATAGCCGCGCCACAGTAAAGGCTTCCACGTGGAGGAATTACAAAAAAATAAGGGTGTAGAAATGTTATATGAAATACTCCATTGTTATTACGTTATTACGTTATTAAACATACGTTATTAACCGGGCATCCTAATTTTTGCAGTATCTCGCACAATGTGAACACGTCAGAGGACAGGGTCATATGCATTCGAAATCTAAACAAAAAATACGTTATAACATACTGACATAAGCCAATACGTCTAACATCTGCAGAAGATTAGCTGGTTGGCAAACGTACGGCATCTATATTAATGGAAACAAACACTGTTCCAGAATGAAGATGTTAGATGAGCGAACCAACGCTACAAGTAAGCATCACTAAATCGGCTACACAAGCAATAGGCCCGGCGCCCGGTACTATTGAATCAATGTGCATGTGACCAACCAAACCACTAACCGATTAGTAATGGTTTCCACGTAAACTTGATTGCCCTTCACACTGCATCGGGTTTCTGATGTCACACGATCCTGAAGAAAAAAACGGATCATAAGTTGCTATATAACGAAAGCAATTCAATATTAAAACAGAAAATTGTACCATTTTAGCTACGAACAGTTCCAACCACATGACGCAAAAACATTTCATATCAAACTTACCTTTAGAAAGCACTCTCCGCTTGCACCAATGGCAATGTTCTCGCGCTCAAAGATCAGAAAGAAGTGTGGCGCGTTTTCCTGAAGATAAGTTAGATTCTTGCGGAAAATCATTGTTTTCCGGGTAAGGGATGAATGACCAGACCATCAACATAAACTCAGTTGAACCATTTATATAAATACTTTATTGCGTTAAACGTTTCCGATGTCACACGATCCTGAAGAAAAAGTAGAACCATTTATATAAATACTTTATTGCGTTATCATTTAAATCGGCTCACCTTAACAAATCCATTGGAGAGGTTACGAAATCTGTTGAGCGGGAACTTCATATTATTCAATTAGGCAGCCAACGGAACAAAAGTATCAGTGATTAAACGATTTGATTACAACAAAAATAAACTGTCAGCAGGCGGGGGCGGGGCCGTTGTAAGGCCACGAATTTCCGTGCGTTCACTACGGGTTTGTCCGCGCGATCTTCCAATTTCATCGGTACATATACATATCAGGCGTCAGCGGTCAGTCGTCATTATGAGGCCGAGTTCACAAAAAGTTACATATTATGATGAAAATTTCGCCTTTCAAATAAACGCTAAGAACGGCAAAAAGCTCATTTATCGAAAACGTAATGCAGACCACTGCAAAATATTGCAGGGTACGAAACCTCAAGCAAGAGTAATTGGTTTTAGCAGGAGCAAGGCTTTTACGTGGCATGAAGCGTATTTTATCCTCTACCGGGCAATATGTCTGCACTTTCTACGTACCGAATTAGAATACAACCGAAAAATAAATACTGCAAGCTTCCAGGCCCCAGCATCTCGTTCTCGAGAACCACTCAACCACAATGGGAGACAAGTCAGCCTACATGGGACCCGGAGGATACGCCAGTGCTGGTGGAGGAGGCGGTGGTGGATACGCCCGTGAGGAGTACGCTTTCGGAGGAAGCAGCGGAGGAGCCAGCGGTAAGATCATTATGTTTCAACATCAGATACTTACGTCTCCAACCTAGAGTTCTATTGTTAGTTTATAATTCTTACTAGATTTCAGTCACGTACGACTCCTATATACATAGGACATCGCAGGACGTAGCCTAGACCTTACGTAATGTCTTATTAGCCACCTACCAAATTATCCCTATCCTACCTCAATTATGTTTCAGGAGGCTCGTCCGGAGGCCGCTCAACCCCCGGAGTGACCAAGCCGCGCACTGACGTCTCGTGCTACCTCGGTCCGTAATCGATTGATTGATTACGTCATCAATCAATAAATCCGTCCATCCTATCTTCTGTGGCGCCTGGATCGTCTAATTGTGTATCAAAATAAGCCTCTTCATCTCTTCGTCTAGTTTTGCACAATTTGCCTTATAAAGCTCGAATAAATGTGAAGTTGCTTTGTTTTTGACATTCAGCTATTGACACTCTGGATACACTGCGATGCTCTGACGTCTGTGGTATTTACGGTACAGTCTTCTGTGGCCGTATGCTGGAACATTTTTCCCCCGGTTGGGAGGATTAGTCTTTCCGTGTCTCTGATTCGTGTGATCCCTATCTTTCTGTGTTGAAGGCAAGCTCCACACAGGGTGGCAAGGCCTGCTCCAGCTGAAGGCACAACAGTGTTTTATTTGGAAAAACACCGCGGCAAGGTCTGTTCCGGTATGAGGTAATCTCAGCTAAAAAACCCTGTGGCAAGATGTATTTCAGTTTAAACTCATCTTGCCACACTGTTTTCAAGTAGAAAACCCTGTGGCAAGATGTATTTCAGTTGAAACTGATATTGCCACACTGTTTTCAACTAGAAAACCCTGTGGCAAGATGTATTTCAGTTAAACTGATCTTGCCACACTGTTTTCAACTAGAAAACCCTGTGGCAAGATGTATTTCAGTCTAAACTGATCTTGCCACACTGTTTTCAACTAGAAAACCCTGTGGCAAGATGTATTTCAGTTTAAACTGATCTTGCTGATCTTGCCACACTGTTTTCAAGCTAAAACACCCTGTGGCAAGATGTATTTCAGTCTAAACTGATCTTGCCACACTGTTTTCAGTTAGAAAACCCTGTGGCAAGATGTATTTCAGTTTGAAACTGATCTTGCCACACTGTTTTCAACTAGAAAACCCTGTGGCAAGATGTATTTCAGTTTAAACTCATCTTGCCACACTGTTTTCAAGTAGAAAACCCTGTGGCAAGATGTATTTCAGTTGAAACTGATATTGCCACACTGTTTTCAACTAGAAAACCCTGTGGCAAGATGTATTTCAGTTTAAACTGATCTTGCCACACTGTTTTCAACTAGAAAACCCTGTGGCAAGATGTATTTCAGTTTAAACTGATCTTGCCACACTGTTTTCAACTAGAAAACCCTGTGGCAAGATGTATTTCAGTTTAAACTGATCTTGCTGATCTTGCCACACTGTTTTCAGCTAAAACACACTGTGGCAAGATGTATTTCAGTCTAAACTGATCTTGCCACACTGTTTTCAAGAAAAACCCTGTGGCAAGATGTATTTCAGTTGAAACTGATCTTGCCACACTGTTTTCAACTAGAAAACCCTGTGGCAAGATGTATTTCAGTTTAAACTGATCTTGCCACACTGTTTTCAACTAGAAAACCCTGTGGCAAGATGTATTTCAGTTGAAACTGATATTGCCACACTGTTTTCAACTAGAAAACCCTGTGGCAAGATGTATTTCAGTTTAAACTGATCTTGCCACACTGTTTTCAACTAGAAAACCCTGTGGCAAGATGTATTTCAGTTAAACTGATCTTGCCACACTGTTTTCAACTAGGAAAACCCTGTGGCAAGATGTATTTCAGTTTAAACTGATCTTGCCACACTGTTTTCAACTAGAAAACCCTGTGGCAAGATGTATTTCAGTTTAAACTGATCTTGCCACACTGTTTTCAACTGGAAAACCCTGTGGCAAGATGTATTTCAGTTTAAACTGATCTTGCCACACTGTTTTCAACCTGGAAAACCCTGTGGCAAGATGTATTTCAGTTTAAACTGATCTTGCCACACTGTTTTCAACTGGAAAACCCTGTGGCAAGATGTATTTCAGTTTAAACTGATCTTGCCACACTGTTTTCAACCTGGAAAACCCTGTGGCAAGATGTATTTCAGTTTAAACTGATCTTGCCACACTGTTTTTTCAACAGAAAACCCTGTGGCAAGATGTATTTCAGTTTAACTGATGCTGATCTTGCCACACTGTTTTCAACTAGAAAACCCTGTGGCAAGATGTATTTCAGTTAAACTGATCTGCCACACTGTTTTCAGCTAAAAACCTGTGGCAAGATGTATTTCAGTTGAAACTGATCTTGCCACACTGTTTTCAACTAGAAAACCCTGTGGCAAGATGTATTTCAGTTGAAACTGATCTTGCCACACTGTTTTCAACTAGAAAAACCCTGTGGCAAGATGTATTTCAGTTTAAACTGATCTTGCCACACTGTTTTCAAGCTAGAAAACCCTGTGGCAAGATGTATTTCAGTTGAAACTGATCTTGCCACACTGTTTTCAACTGAGAAACCCTGTGGCAAGATGTATTTCAGTTTAAACTGATCTTGCCACACTGTTTTCAACTAGAAAACCCTGTGGCAAGATGTATTTCAGTTTAAACTGATCTTGCCACACTGTTTTCACTAGAAAACCCTGTGGCAAGATGTATTTCAGTTGAAACTGATCTTGCCACACTGTTTTCAAGTAGAAAACCCTGTGGCAAGATGTATTTCAGTTGAAACTGATCTTGCCACACTGTTTTCAGCTAAAACCCTGTGGCAAGATGTATTTCAGTTGAAACTGATCTCGCCACACTGTTTTCAAGTAGAAAACCCTGTGGCAAGATGTATTTCAGTTGAAAACTGATCTTGCCACACTGTTTTCAAGTAGAAAACCCTGTGGCAAGATGTATTTCAGTTGAAACTGATCTTGCCACACTGTTTTCAAGAAGAAAACCCTGTGGCAAGATGTATTTCAGTTGAAACTGATCTTGCCACACTGTTTTCAACTAGAAAACCCTGTGGCAAGATGTATTTCAGTTTAAACTGATCTTGCCACACTGTTTTCAAGTTAGAAAACCCTGTGGCAAGATGTATTTCAGTTTAAACTGATCTTGCCACACTGTTTTCAATTTCGAAAACCCTGTGGCAAGATGTATTTCAGTTTAAACTGATCTTGCCACACTGTTTTCAACTAGAAAACCCTGTGGCAAGATGTATTTCAGTTTAAACTGATCTTGCCACACTGTTTTCAACTAGAAAACCCTGTGGCAAGATGTATTTCAGTTAAACTGATCTTGCCACACTGTTTTCAACTAGAAAACCCTGTGGCAAGATGTATTTCAGTTTAAAACTTGAACTGATCTTGCCACACTGTTTTCAACTAGAAAACCCTGTGGCAAGATGTATTTCAGTTGAAACTGATCTTGCCACACTGTTTTCAACTAGAAAACCCTGTGGCAAGATGTATTTCAGTTTAAACTGATCTTGCCACACTGTTTTCAACTAGAAAACCCTGTGGCAAGATGTATTTCAGTCTAAACTGATCTTGCCACACTGTTTTCAACAAGAAAACCCTGTGGCAAGATGTATTTCAGTTTAAACTGATCTTGCTGATCTTGCCACACTGTTTTCAACTAGAAAACCCTGTGGCAAGATGTATTTCAGTCTAAACTGATCTTGCCACACTGTTTTCAACTAGAAAACCCTGTGGCAAGATGTATTTCAGTTTAAACTGATCTTGCCACACTGTTTTCAACTAGAAAACCCTGTGGCAAATTTGTATTTCAGTTGAAACTGATCTTGCCACACTGTTTTCAACTAGAAAACCCTGTGGCAAGATGTATTTCAGTTTGAAACTGATCTTGCCACACTGTTTTCAGCTAGAAAACCCTGTGGCAAGATGTATTTCAGTTAAACTGATCTTGCCACACTGTTTTCAACTAGAAAACCCTGTGGCAAGATGTATTTCAGTTTAAACTGATCTTGCTGATCTTGCCACACTGTTTTCAACTAGAAAACCCTGTGGCAAGATGTATTTCAGTCTAAACTGATCTTGCCACACTGTTTTCAGCTAAAACACACTGTGGCAAGATGTATTTCAGTTTAAACTGATCTTGCCACACTGTTTTCAAGTAGAAAACCCTGTGGCAAGATGTATTTCAGTTGAAACTGATCTTGCCACACTGTTTTCAACTAGAAAACCCTGTGGCAAGATGTATTTCAGTTAAACTCATCTTGCCACACTGTTTTCAATTTAGAAAACCCTGTGTGGCAAGATGTATTCAGTTGAAAC